>JAQGBD010000249.1:0-38173 GCA_034698165.1 Punctoribates punctum | reverse complement strand
AGCATATTAACAAGTTCAATGCAGATTTCATTAATGAAAACTAGTGATGACATAAAATTCTTGGTCTTCAGACCCGAATAAGTCCACCGTTCGCCAAATTTTACCGATTCTTTTTTGGCCATTATTCTCAACTGATCCAGATCTTTTTGCATACCAAAGGGCTAGATTTCTAAATCTCGGTCACTATTTGTGAAATATTTTTAAGATATCTGATCTGAAATCAAGTAATGGAAAACATTTATATTTCCATTAATTATATTCGTCTTAAATTTTTTAAATTTATTTCAATTTGTACTAGAACAGATTTCGCAATTAAATATTTTGGACAAATTACAACTGTATTGAAATCACATCAAAGAATTCCCGATTTTCAATAAATAAGTTAAATAAATAAATAAATATCTTTTGAAAAGAATTTTGTAATAAAATACAATAATTTCAATGACTATAATCAATAGTGAAAACAAGAGTAAAGAGGTAGTTATCTTGAACAAATTTGATAACAGGTCTAATGTAAACATAATTTCAGAATTTTTTTCAGCTTTCATAAGATTTTTCTCATTTTTGATGCACTTGAAGAGCGTCCGATTCATCGCTCGACTCATCCATAGCTGAAACAGTCCTAAGCTTTCAATTCTTTTGATATCGGAATTTAAAAGTTTCTTCAAATCGTCATTAAGTGTGACTTTTGAGAGACCGAGTGCTCGGGGTTTGGCGTGAATTTTCTCACTACCGATATATAGTCTGCTTTTTGGGTGACTTTTGCATATTTTAATCGATATCATCTTTAAACGCATTTCTGACATAACGTAAACCAACTCTTTTGCGTTCAGTCTTCTAACATACCTATCATCTGATGCCTCACTTTCTTCAATTTGAATCATTTTCAGTCCAACAGATCTTTCGAATTGATTAGCATCAAGGTCATTATTACGAGCAGCTGCCTGATTGCAATTTAAATATTTACGTTATATGAATAAGAAAAGTGTATATAAGTTGGTTAACTCACCACAAAAGTAAAGCCTCCGATTGTGTTTTTGATGGTTACCGGAGTACAGGATTTATATTTAATAATAATATCCTCCAAAGAATTTATCAAATTTTTATGAGAATTCACGACTAAATTAATTGAAAGCATTGTATTCGACATAATTGTCAGTAAATAAACGCTAAAAACTAGAATTCCAGAAATTAATCGGTTTCTGGGAAATCGGTTTATATGATGAGAGCCTATAATATAAATATTTTATCTAGATTAATTATATATAAAAATTAAATGGATAGCCACTGACTTACTTCTTGAAAGGGCTGTTTCGATGAAATATTGAATGTATTCAATAATTAACTGTTGAGTAATGTCTTCAAACATAAGCCAATCATTTATTAAAAATAATACAAATGTGAGGAAAAATATGATTAATATTAGGGACCAAATGATGTCATCAAAGGCTCGCAAATAATCAAAAGTCACTTTCGGTTCAGAAAATTGGCTCAAAGTTGAGATTCTGTCGAACATTAGTGGCCACGAAAAGTCCATTATTGACATTCTCTTGTCATCCATTGATGGCGGACCTAAGATAATGTCGACTTTGTTTTGCTGGAGAAGACCACTCTGTCCACTCCACGATTTATTGTCCAAAGGAATGCCTAAATTCAGTTCACTTTGAAACACTTGATAAGTAATATTCCTTCTATCAAAGAGTGTGTTCAGGAGGTTTCCCATAACACCCCCAACAACTGTACAGCCATTTATTTTCGTCAATATAGTAATCGGGGCCCACTATGTGTAAATGTAAGCACATTGTTAATTCTGAACAGGGTAATAAGGCATACCTGATGAGCAACTATACGCAGTGGCATTTTACCGCCTACAAATATTTTACTAGATCAAATATATTACATATGATAATTGACATATTTATCCATTAACTTTCAATACTCTAATCGTATGACTAAATCAAATCTTTGTCTTCAAATTTGTGTCGTTTAGTAAAAGCTTTTTATTGAGTTCTCAATAATCGACTCAAATATGAATTAATAAATGAAAAGTGTTTTTGTTATTTAACATAAGTTCAAAACATTTCATAAATACATAAATCCCAGCATTTGATCAAAAATCACAAATATTTGTAATCAATAACGAGGTGTGCACTGGTATGGGACTCACCGGAAGAGATAACATAAAAGAGGCCTAGGAAAAATAGAACTACACCCTGAAAAATTTCTCGGAGGTACCACCTGAGGTCGGGTACCTTGGCGATCATTGCTAAATGATTGAAATGTGACATTTTATTGGCATTTATTTTGATCGATCAGTTTATTACACCAAATGTTATACAAAATTCTATATTTTTGTATTAAAAAAGTCTTTTGACATTCAAGTTATTCGCGATTTTGTTTTGTGACACAAATTCTAATAATAAATAATATTCCCATAAAAAGTTTGAGAATATTACTCATTATTAAACATATTATTATTGAATTTTAAGTCAAATACAGACCAAAAGTCATTCAGTCCTTCAAATTGAGTGAATGTGGAGAAAATGTTTTTGAATAAGTAATATATTTTGTCACACATTTCGTGTTCACAAGTCTTTAGTTTTCTTTTCTTCAGATAAAATCCATTAAAATTAATATCCATTTGTGTAGAAATTCTATACTCTTTTTGAGTATTACTTAAATAATATGTTTATAGATGTTATGCAACGTTTTTGATAGAATCAAAGAATTACTTATCCATTGATTCCCAAACTGGAGTATAGCAGAAGTCCCCCTAAAATCTTCTCCGAGAAGACTCCAAACACGAATTTTTGCCATTTTTGGAGAAAATTTGAGATTCAACCTAATAAAGGTCGCAAAAATTTTGACATGAAATAGTTAACCTTGGCACCCGTGATTTTTTTTGAGGCCTCAAAACCGTTGACTTCCTTGAAAAAAATTGTTGCCCGTCTCAGTCGAGATTAGTTGGGCATCACTTAACCATTCCATTCCATTCCTTTACTAAAATAGAGTAGTATTGCCATCACTTTTTCCATCGTTTTATTCCTTGTTTTGTAAACGAAATTTTGAATTTCTTTTCCCTTTTGAAGACATCTTTTTTCAAGAATTTTACTCTGAATACCATTAAACATATCATTTGGTTTATACTTTTTTTGTGAGACAAATGTTATCCAACAATGGATTTGTTGAGCAATAACTGGAATCCACTTTAAAATGGAAAACCTCTTATCAAAAATTCGTCAAATTGTGTTCTTGCTCAGTAATTCATTGTTGTATAACATTTCTAAAGTAACCCTTTTAAGTTTGTTGTTGAAATGAGAATAATTAGCTTGGATAATATTGGGTAAACCTTTAATTTGAGAGTATCTAGGCAATAATTAAATAAAGTGAAGTGTTGTTTATTTTGCATATTATTATGATTTTGTTTCGCGAGACAAAAGCCAAGTCTTAGTTTAAAAATATATTGAATTTCAAGAAAAGCTTAAATTAGTGATTATTTCTGAAAATTTTGGTTTTAATTAATTTCTGAATCAATCGAAAGTTAATTAAGATATGAATTACCGGCGAATATATCGCGAATTTATGTCTGAATTGATCGGAACCTTTCTATTGCTGGGAATCGGCTTTTCCGGCATTTTCTTAATGGAAATCATTTACCCGTCGATCGGATTTCTAAACCACCAAGATTGCGGTTATAATAATACTAACTGTGATGTGGGGAGACTTCGAGGAGAGGCCGCCATTGCTTTACAGGTGAATAATATTTTGATTCTATTAATCGCCATCACATTTGGCGCCGGTTTGGTTGGAGCTATTATGGTGTGCGGACATATATCCGGCTCTCACTTGAATCCATCGGTTACGATAACATTGGCTGCACTAGGAAAAATACCCTGGTATATTCAATTTGATCGTAGAACTTTTGAAAGTCCCATTGATTATCTCTAGGATTAAAGCTGTGTATTACCTTCCGGCGCAATATTTAGGGGCTTTCCTTTCGGCAGCGGCCGTCCACTTGTATTACTTGAATCACATCAAAGATGACAATACTTATGAAGCTTTAGATAAGGTGTTTGTGACGTCTCCTCACTCCAGAATCAATATCTGGATCGCAACGATTGACGGACTCCTCTCTGGGTTCTACTTAATGCTTGTCGTTCTGTCCATCGGTGACCCCAACACTAATGGAGTTCCCGTTAGTTTTCATGCTTTATATATATTCATTTGCTTCATAGGAGTACTCATTGGTATTGAAACTCAAATTTTTAAAAAATTAATTTCAAATTAATTTTTATTTAAACAATTAAAGCGTTTTCGACGAACGCCGGCGCAGCCCTTAACCCGGCCCGTGATTTGGGACCAAAGCTTTATGTGGCGCTATTTCGTGGTTTCAAAGATGTCTTTAAGTCAGTTATTTCTTATTAAATGTATTGAGTCTTTGATTATTGGTGTGAATATCTAGTGATTACTCGTATTGTTTTTGGTGGTTTCCACAACAGGTCTGCATAACCCTCGGCTTCTTATTCGGAGGATTCACTTATCACTTTATTTTCGAGCAAATCGCTCCACCCCTTCAAGAATAGCACTCAACCCTTGATTCAATTTATTTATTCTCAAATTTAATTTTTCTTAAAATAAAGTGTTTATCAAATTATTGAAAAATATCTCATTTGAGGTTTAAAGGACTGACAAATGGTAGCATGCTCATCTCATGCTCATCGCAGTCGAATTAAATGCTGGAAAAACCACTTTTGTTCACTTTTCAAGGGATTATTGATACAGTTCTTCATATCTCAACAGATAATCCCTTGGAATTTGCAAACAAAGTCACTTCCATTTTGTGTTCAAAGTTTATTTGGTTTAAAATGTCTTTAATTCAAATTGTGTTTTCTTTATTTAAATTCCAATTAAATTGTGCTGTACACTTTTTCTCGATTTGAAATTTGTCTGTATTTTTATCAATTTATTGTCTGTTAATTGGATTAGTGTTGTTCTCGACATTCAGTTTTGAATCTCTAATTATAGGCTTACGGACTGAATAATTCATATATTATATAATCATTAGTATTGGAAATGCAGTAAACCATATATCATAAGAAACGAAGAAAATGTTACACAAAATTATATTTTCGTATATTCTTATGATTAGTTTGACTTCAGTTTCAAAAAGTCACGAATTGACAAATTCTCGAGTATTTGTTGAAAGAAAATATCTGAAATCATTTGAAAATATGACAAAAGAAGGGAACAGAACTTCTAGGAGTGAGTAGTTTTCTAAAAATTTCAATTAGATTTAATGTTTATTCTGTGCTCCACTCAATTGGTCTAAATATTAGGGAATTAAATAATATGGAAACTCATTAATAACTGATTACATAATTGCAGTATATTTTCCAATCTTCGAAATGATTGAGTTTCCAAACGAGGGTTGTCTCACAGTAGACGGTCTGATGGGAACGTGTTATTCAAGAACCGAATGCGATCTCTTTAGAGGAATAACCCGAGGTTTCTGTGCCCGAGGGTTCGGTGTCTGTTGTTTTTGTGAGTATTTTTTCGAATATATTTTGTAATACAATTTGTATAAATATTATCAGCTTTTCTTTGGAAAATGATTTATATATTCACTGAAATACTTATATTTTATTTTTTGGGATCAGGAATATACTGAAAACAATAACTCCTTAAGAATAGAGCCTTAAATCGTTTTAATATCTTTTAGTTTTAAAGAATAAGAAAATATTTTTGACATTAACTAAAAATCTGACTAAACTTTGAACTATGGTTTGACAGTTCAGGTGTCGTGTGGCGGGAACGTCCTCAACAACAGAACTCATTTCTTGAATCCAGGATTTCCTCGAAGTTTTAATCAGGAGATGAGGTGTCAGATCAGTGTCACTCTTCCTCCTGACGCCTGTCAGATGCGACTCGATTTTGTTAAATTTTTAATTTCAAACCCGAGTCACTCCCAGTGTGTGGTCGACTCCCTATCAATACCTCACTCATATAGTCTGCCTATTCTTTGTGGAAACCTTTCGGGACAGCACAGTATGTCACCACTTATTCTCAAAATTGATTTTCAAACCAATTGTTTTGTATCCCTTCAGTGTATTTGAACGCCAATGAAGTCCGAGAATTGATTATAATTATAACGACTACAGGAAGAGAACGACAGAGATATTGGTTAATAGAAATCCAATTCATTCAGTGCGAACTCACTCTTAACGGTCAGAATAAACCCTTAGAGTGAGGTTCACATAATTCAATTGAAATATTTATTTGCTTAATAGCGCCGTCGGGTTGTCTACAATACTACACAGGAATAGTAGGAGAGATCAGGACTATGAACTTTGATTGCGAAAAGTATGTCCGCAATGGTGTTACAGACCAGGAATGCCTTATGGCTGGCCTCGAATACTACGTCTGCATTAGGATTGAGGCTCAAAGGTGTGCCATTCAATGGACAGCCAAACACTTCGATATGGGACCGTCGGGAGTCTTGAACTCACAGCGAGGAGACTGTAATTAAGTTTTGATCTGATTTGAGAACCAAATGACTAAACTTTTGGACAGTCTGTCAGGAAAACTACATAACGATAAACAACGGAAGGATTGTGACCACGGATTTGGCCAAACAAAACCTCAAAAGTTTCGACAGATTCTGCGGAACAGCTCTTAATATCGATCGAAATAATAAGACGAGTATTCCTCTCATAAGTCAGTCCTTTCATTAATGTTTGAAAAAAAATTGAAATTTTCTTTTGTCAAAAGCCCGGAGCAAACCATTCGTATTGGGCGTCACAACTAATAAGCCCTCATTCTTGGGGCGTTTCAAAGGGGCGTACCTCACATGGGAACAGAAAGTCTGTATCGACGCGCCGTCCAATTGATTCAAAACTAATATCTGATCCAAAGATTGTTTTTTCAAATAAAAGTTTATTTTATTTATAAAAAAGTCACAAAATTATTGGTTAAGAAAAATGACTAAAATGGAGACAAATCTCAAAATATGGACATTGGATGAGCTTATGATCAATACTTGGAAAGGAGTGGACACAAGTCAAAGAGGGAACACAATTGGTATTCATATGAGTAATAAAATTATGTTAAACATTGGGCTCTTCGGTGTCCGGATTAGACGGTTGTGTCCTCTGTTTGACACTCTTTCGAATACCACTCCTTCGGGACTGAATTATCTTCAATTGGTTCTCAATATTCTTTATAATATCTATATCTTCGGGAATGTGAACGAATCGGATTCGCGAGCCTTTGATATAAAAGTAGTCAAACGATTGGATCAGTTGATTGTCCGGCGAATTGTGGACACAATTAGTTAACTCAATGTTCATAAAAGAGTCGACACTATCGATGACTCCAATCAAATGCGAGTCATTTCGGAGATCAACGCGAGTCTTGTGGCCAACCATTGACTGAAGAAAACAAATCAACGTTTTTGCGGACTTTGCCCTCTCTTTCAAAGCCATCGATTGATTGAAAACAAATTAAAACTAAAACCTAAACAAAACACAAAACATGTGATAAAATTCAAATTTAATTTCATTGTAAATATTGTTCATAAAAAGCGTTACATTAAAAGCAGTGGAGAACTGCTATAAACGCAAACATCAACTCTACTCAGGGTTTGAATTAAACGTCAAATCTTTTATACTTTGTTTCTGAAAATGGATTAAATATTTGAAAATTTGTGCAAAAGATGGCGAAAACCTCTTATTTTTTGATTATCTTTGAAAAGAAGTTTTGTCAGACTTTTTAAGAGTTTTGTGAGACTCTCTCTAATCAATGATTTATAACAATCGACAGTTAACAGCGTTTTTTAATTAATTACTAGTTTTTAGAGACAATTATCCGATTTTAATGAGTTTACGATACTATCGATTGAAAAGTTTTAACCAAATAAAGAGTTTTGAGAACTAATGAATTGACTCTTTTTTCTATTTCTTCGACATAATTGTCTGTTCGGTTGCGGAACAGTTAATCCAATTATCTGTTGTTTCACATAATTATGAGGAATATATTTGTCCGAAAATGTCAACAAAAATGAATTATTGCTCTAATTATCTGTATTTTGATGTTTTTGCCAATAATTTGCAACTAATTAATGCAGTGATAGTCTGAGTCATTCCCATTAAAGTTGTCTTCAAATAAATGATCCGACAATTAATTGCAATTAAATAGCGATCAAAACTCTCCTTAATATTCATCGAATTGAATGTGAAGAGCAGTAGATCTCAACTGATCTCACTTTAAACCACTGATTAGACATATATTGATCACAAGTATTGTAATTAATTGACTTAATTCAGTAATTCTAGGCCACAAATTGAATCTAGGACATTATATGCAGCAGTCAAATAGCTATCTCTTTTTAAAATCAATTATCAAATTCAATCCATCAAAAGATAATGATCAAGGTTATAAATTTGAGTATTCCACCTATGTCAATAATAATTTCAATATAATTTCTATTTTGGGCGTTTATCAGATGAATTTCGATATGTACCTAGTTGATAAACCTGGAGGGCATTCATGACTCATGACTTTTCTGAAAACTTCAGGTAAACCATTTGACAGACCATTTAGTTTGAGATATTCCTAAGAGATTAAACTCCTGTCGATTCAAAGCCTAATATAGATTTCTAAAGAAATGGTTGTGTTGTCAGCCCTTCTCTCATATCGTTATTACAAATGATTCGAAACTTTTTTATTCAAAAACCTTTTCAGTGATTTTTTGAATGCAATCGAAATTATATTCAAATAAAATATAAATTACATCCAAATTGAAAGCAGGGAACAGAACAGAACAGAACAGAATTGAATTGAATGCACAGACTAAAGGAAAACAGTTTTTTCATCGGATAGGAATCGTATGGAAATAATTGAATTGATGTTTCGCTTTCGTTCACAATTACACTACAATTTTGAGGAATACAATAGATTAACCATAATTTTTAGGGAAATACCTAATGATTAACGATATTATAAAAATGTTTTCGCTTAGAAAATGAAAGTTTTGTATCACAACAACAAAATTTCCAAATTATTCAAATCCATTGAATGAATTGAAAGCAAATAAAAAACTTTTCTAAATAAGAGAGAAATAAGTTTATTGTATTTGAGTTGGATATCAATTGAATGGTTCGGATATTTTCTGCTCTCTTTTATTGCGTTAATGTGTTGGTACTGTTGGCCCGCATTGCAAACCCTATTGACAGACAGCCTGTCCAGAGTGCCAGAGGATTAGTGCCAATTGTGTTTAGACTGTCTACTAAAGAGTAACTCCATTTAACGGCACAACCTTTTGGAATGTTTGTCAAACTATTTTTCAAATCCAGGGAAATGACTGCAATAGCGATGAATTGGTTCAGAAAGAGAGGCAAATGTAGTAAAATATGTAAAGATTTCGAGTGAAGAATATAAAAGGTGGTGGAAGGTGTTCTGGTCAGTTCTCTTATAACCTGTGCTCTGCTCAGAGAGAGACTGTGCTACTTCAGCTGTGCACCTTCTCTCACATATTCTCATGCATTTTGCCACTATTGCACAGTAGGGGCCAGACATGCCAATAGTGCCATTCGGTACGCCCTCTTATGAAACACCTGTTGTATAATTCTTTTTTGTTTGACTGATTTAATAAATTAGGTTCGGAGTAATTTTCGAACACATGAACACCATTTGGTCTGAAAATGTATTTCATGAAAAATATTGATATCTATTCTCTTAAAGAAACAATTATTTCCATAATTCGTGAACTGAAATAAATTCTGTTTAAAATTAAATTCAAGAATAGTTAATCTATACACAGAATGCACACCACATTTATTGACTCCGGTATGGACTGAATGTCATTAATAATAAGCTGTTCTGAACACTCTGTATATCATTATATGTATTCCACAGAAAAGTTGTGCCAAACGGCTAAACATTTTCTAAATATAGTCAACAAAAAAGAAGAAAAAACTTTTAGAAACTGAGGTTTTGGTAGTTTGTAATCAAAATAATTATATCTTATATTCATTATAAGAACCGGTAATTGATTATCAAATTAATTAAACTCGAGAGGAATGACATCTTTTAGTACAAACATATTATTTTCATCGAACATAAAATCTGATCCAAAAGACTACAAAATAAGATTTGTTAGGATTTAGAGAAGAATTTCCATATGTGAACCACTTATAAATAGTGTCCAGATCAGTTTTCTCGGCCGATTGCCAATATGTTTGATGTGAAGTCAATGGCAGTAAATGTGTGCTCCAGAAATCATGTGTTCGACATCAGGACCGATGAAAAGTAATATGAGTTTAGAAGTAATTTGTCTGTTGCACAGAAATTGAGCAGAAATTGAGCAGAAGTCGCTCCTCTCCTCTGAAGGGGAGATCTAAGTAATCGAGTCAAGTCATACAATTTTGAAAATAAACAAATTCATGAAAACTTGGATTTGTCTGACAATTACCACATATTTATTGCTGAGATTCAAATTACTTCTCCTGATGTGGTTCTGGAGCTAAAAAGCGCTTCATTTTCAACTCTTCACTCATTGAGAAGGGGAGGGAATCAAGTAATTCAGAATATGTGTCGTTTACACCCGAAGTAGTGCCTTCGGTAAAACAAATTCTACATTATTTTTAATTTTTATGAACCTTTTCTTTAGTTGAATGACAAGAGATGTGGAAGTAATGAAAGGCCTGACGTCGTCCACATTTATTACAACTTCATTACACATTACTTCATTTGTTAACAAAAAAAGAAAATGTTTTGAATAATTCCCTAACAGTTAAGGAGAATCTGAATAATAATAAAATGACATACAATTGGATAAAAAACCATTTGCTTTATATAAGAGGATAGAAAACCCGCATTGGGTTTAGAAAATGTCTTTTTCTCTCTCTTTAGTCGAGGAAAACAATCTTTTTTTATGAAGACCTCTCTTTTTTGTTGTCCGCACCGCTCAAGTATTGGTTGGAGAGAAACCCATTGACAATGAATTTTATGTCAAAGTATTGTAGTTTCTGATCATATGTGGGGTTTCTTTCAAAAGAATAACTTTTTGTGATAACCAAAGCATTTAAAGTATAGTTTAGAAAATATTTTTCAGATAAGAAGAAAAAATTTTCAATAACTCAATGAATACTTTTTTTTGGAGAACCGGCCCATAAAAGCCCCCGTTTTTTACATACAAAATATTAACGAATATAACGATAAAGAAAATTATCTGTGAATTAATTTTTTAAAAATTTTAAACAAGTTTTTTGGCATAACATTAAAAAACGAATCAAATTTTATTATCGAAATTATTTACATTAATTACATATAACTGAAGCAAAAACTTTTGCGTCTCAACAGAGGGGCCGACAAACCAAGTGCTCGGATTGTAAAATGTTAATTAGACTATTAATAGGGGACTAACAGAGAGCACCTGTTCTCCTGTTTTACCATTTAAACAATAGAACAATATTTGAGATGAAAGTTATAGAAAGGTTTCAATTGTATTCACAAAACATTTAACTCCCGATAACTTAATTGAGTCAAAAATGTGAAATCAATTCAATTAAAATTTCTTTTTCTTTAAAAACTCTATAAAATAAAAATTAAAAATTGAATTCTGAAAATCTGTTTATCTGTTGAAAAGTAATTGAAAGATAAAAATAAAAACCCGACCCAAGAGTGAAGTATTGTTCAAAAGTCGTTATTAGAATTGAAAAAAAAATAATAAAACAGAAAAATGAATTTGTTTTCAGATTTGGTAATACCTGTAGTTTGAAAAGTTCGGCAAAAAGAAGAATAAGTAAATCAGTCCCTAAGGTGTCGATCATTCTCTCAATTGAAACAATAGAGAATCGCATTCACAGAAACTGGCGATGCGTGCCTTCAATGGGAACAAGTGGTGTGCCATCAGTGCCTCAGCTGCCGATTCATTGCACGCCTGACTGCATGGGATCGGGATCTTAAGGCGATAGGATTTGTGCTGACTCTCACTGATGAAACAGTCGCTCATATTTACCATATGACCATCCGATTCGATATATGGATGCATACAATAAATACGAATATGACCTTCGAGTTTGTCTCAAACACTTGTGTTTTACTATTTTTTAACTGCATTTTGGAAACGCTTTGCCGCTCAGCCCTAAGCTATTTAATACATAAGACATTATTTAAGACATACCTATTGTATAAGACATTAGTTATAATAGTTTTTCGTTCAGATGAGAGTATTTCTGATAAGAAAAGACTAAGACTCGAGAAACTCATTTATAAGAAGCAATAAAAACAATTTTTTGCCGAAAAACAAATGTTTTTTTTCAACAAAAAATTCTGAATTTAGTATTTTTTGCGACAATAGTCGGGATTCACTTAATGATTGTTAGTTGAGTGGAGCGATCACACAGTCATGTGAACAGTTAAGAAACTTATGAATGAAATGGGAGAGAAGTTGTGCTGAGCTGTGCTCAGACTAATTACAGGATGTTTGTTAACGCTTCGGTTCGATGTATGTGTTTGTGTCCACACTATGGCTCTCTTTCACTGTCTCTCGGATTCGATATGTTTTACTGATTTTCAAACTTCTTGTTCTTTTAAAAAAAAATTCAGTTTGTCTTTCAATGCATTTAATGAAAATGTAAGCCTTAAGTTAGACAAGAGTCTGTGCGTAGGCTATGTTTATAAGAGGCCAGGGCTAAGCCCAGGTTTTGAGCATCTGCTCATTTTTTGCCAATTTCTCGTAACGCCTTTATGGTCAACATATTAAGACGTGGCGATGCCTTCACATTCAAAGCGGAAAATGAGCCATAAGTGCAAAATAAGTCGACCGATGAGACTATTTTTTCATTGCATTAAATTTAGACAACAGAACAGATGAGCACAGAATGAAAATAAAAAACATCGCAAAAAATGTATGAACCGAATGAACTCCCGATAAATTAGTTGTTATTCAAAGACAAACTGATGGCTGTCTCTGAACCGAAATCACAGAAAAATAGGAAAACACTTAAAAATTTTATTTTGTGAGAAAAAGAGAGACAAACAAATAAATGGCTATCGATGAACACGATCTCTACTTTTGGACAGACATAGAGCCATACGTTGGATGTATGGGAGCAGAGAATAGCGATCAGACATATCGGTGCGATTGAACGCACAAATCAATTTCAATTACCCACCTCTGCATTTATTACGGGCACAGGTATTATCATTTGCCAATCAATGACCCGCTGGTTATAAACGTTTAATACGTATGTGTTGTAAGCTATGGAGTGGACCCCTTCTTCTACGTGGGATGCCATCATCCCATCCATATTATACTTTGATGGCAGTTCATATGCATATGTGCTCTAATGTATGTCTGTGCAGAACTTTCACCTGAGGGTTATTTTCGTTCACTTTTTCCATATTAAGAATTAAACAAAAATATGTATTCTTTAGGAATGTGTGAACACAAAGAGAGCCCAGAATTTTGCACAGACTTTGAATGGGAAGCCAATGCCAACGCCATTCCCGATATGGTATTGTAAATAAACAATAATTAATGAAATTCAATAAAAAAAGAAATCTCATCATTGACTTTGAACTTTAAGCCCAATCGCGAAATCCATACAAATATTATCTCATTTTACAAGTTTAGGAAAAATCCAATTTTGTGTTCATGTGTTGAATCAGTAATTCTTTTATTAACAAATTCTAATCTTTGACTCCAATCTGTTTATTATATTTGATATTTTGCTTATTTATTTAAAATCAGTTTCGGTTGCACTTAACCCCATATCGATCACTCTTTTGCAAACACCAGGACTCACCTCAACAGTGAGATTCCATATGGTGTTAACCCAAACATAGGGTTTCGCTAATTAAAACTGTAGTTAATATTTATTTTTTAGCTCAGAATTGAATGAAAAAAATATTTGAAATAATCTTCAGATAAATTGAAAGATAGAATCAAATGTATTAGAATTGCAATCAGTCAGTAGTAATTGATCGAGGTATAATAAATCCTCTAATTTTAAGTCAAAACTCAGTTTGAGAATCCACTTAAAATAGCTCTAAATCAATAGCGATTAAAAATTCTCAATTGCTTCTAGTAGATTTATCATGACTATAATTTATCAAACAAATTATTCTCTAAACATTCAAAGTGACTAAAAACATGAGTTTGGCTCCGATTTAGTGGTGAGCCTCTCATTGAGCCTCTCATTGATAATTCCAACCAAATATGTTTTGCATTAAAAACTTGTTAAATAATAAAACTTTTTTCAGAGCATAAATTCGCACCAAATTTGTGAGATATTCTCTGAAGAGTTGGCAAACATTCGGAAATAATTTAATTGATGGGTTGTTCCTCTCTATAGACACTCTTTTCCTACCATTAATTTATTTTCAAATATTTTTGTTATACCATTAAATTAAATTCTAGTTAACATTCAATTTTTGCACAGAATATCATATAATATCGCACTTCTTCACCAGAAGAGGTACACTTGAGTGTCTGTCTTATGCTGTGCTGCTTCTCGTGTTTATCAAAAAGAAAAATATGGTATAAAATATTCGCAACACAAAGGTTTGGCCATAACTCTGGGCTGAGGTTTTGGGGTAAACATAAAATCCATCGCATCTTATAAAAGGGCATAATTGGTCCCAACCCTAAAACAATATTTTACAGCTTTATATGAAGTAATAAATATTTACGTTAATATCTTCAGTATATTATGGTTTTTCTCTTACGGCAAAAAATAGGTCGAGAGATATAAAGTCTGTTCCTTTGAAAAGAAGATTCTTTTCTACACAAAAAACAAGAGAGTATTCGCTGTATTTCCTATACTTAATAAAAGTTAACAAGTTTTAAGTCAGTTTAAAGGTGTATATTATTGATCTTATAATCGTGAAGAGAACTGAACAACAAATCATGTAATATATACACCAGAAGTACATCCGAAGACCACACAAGCGTTTCGGCTCTAATTTGGGAACTGTTTTAAACGCCAAATCCAATGAGCTTTTAGTGAACAGAATGAAGAGAGTGCTGTAAAATAATATAACAATACTATGAAAAACAAGTAAAACATTCTTTGAGAGGAACAGAATAACAATATATCAAACTCTCGTTTCATTTTTGGGCATCCACTCAGTCCGTCCGTTTCCTTTTTTGGACAATTTCCACTTTTTTCACTATTGTTCTAGCAATCAAAACTTTCATCTATTAATAATAGGCTATTATATAACTTCTATTCACATCAAATCAATTGTTTCGTTCGTTTAAATGTTTTTTACATACCTTTAAAATCAAAGTTTATTAGTATTTTTCAGACCTATAATAAAGTTTCCAAAAATACTGATATTTATCTTTGAATTCATTAAATGTTATCATTTTTTGGGTGAATTTTTCATTGGAAACGCTGTGATAAACAGTGATTGTATTGCATATCCACCTGATTCATAGATTTGTGAACCTGCAAAATAATTGTTTACCGGATGAAGTCAACTCTTTTGAACAGGTTGCAATTCAAACGAAATTAAATATATAAAAAACCATTTTAATGATTTACGTCTGAATACTTGGAATACATGGCTTATACATTGTCTTGTACAATTTCTCATTTAATAAAACACTTGAAATATAAAATCTTTTGATTGTTTTCTTCTTCACTGAAGAGATGATAAATGAAATTCAAGCGAAACAGAAATATAATTGAGTTGTAGAGCAAATAGAAAACTAATTTATAATTTTATACTAACGATAGAAAAAAACAAACAAATGTTTGAAAACACATCAAATGCTATAAGAAATATGATTTACGTGAGAACTGAGGAAAACCTAATATAAGATTTTAGAGGGAAAAAATCAATTCGTTTATTCAATTCATAAATTATTTGTGGAAAAGACATTTGTTTTTTACTTCGGTAGAAAAAAAGTAATAACTTTGAAATTGCTTTTTATGTATACATCTGTAAGGCATCGAAAAAGTTGAAAGTTTATAATATTTATTGCCTTCCAATGAATTATGGATTTATTCATATGAAAAACTCAACGGAATTTTCAAACATATGAACAGATTTTTAACAATTTTTGTCCAGAAGACAGAGTTAGGCCACTATTAAGTTATTAGACAAACAGAGGAATAGCCCAACATATGAATTATTATCTCTGTTCGTGAATCGCACAGTCTGTCTGACACGTGATGTCTATCATCCGTGGCTTTGCTTTATTGGTTGGTGAGTCCAAAAATTACTGAATTCCTGACTTTATGTGAATATTACATTTCTCAGTGTTTATTGTATAATATGGTTCCTAAAGTGAATGGTTGTGCAAAAGCTGAGCACAAAGTTGAGCACAATCTACACATAACTGTCAGTGATCTGTCTTTTCGATCCTATCATTACGTTTTAGTGAACACCAAAATTAGTTTTCATAACATTTTTTTTTCTCATAGAATCAAAGCTATATATCTATACTAATCATATAAATTGGTCCAAATGTATCACAAGCACAGGCAGAGCACAGGCAGAGCTCACACACCGATACACAGCAGATAGCCGAGGCAATGGCCAAAACGATGCACCTGCTTCCTTAATTATAGCGCGTCCTAAATCATTGCCGGAGTATCTTCTCTTTCACAGTGAGCGCCGTTTTAAGTGAAATAGCCTAGAGCATACGCGTCTTTTGTTAAATATTAGCCAACGTTCACAACATTTGCATTTCGTCCGAAAAAATACTTTTCTTAGTTTTAAGTATAATAGATTTTTTGCTCTTTCAGATTAGGTTACATTACAGTCAAAGATGTGCACAGGGAACCGACCCCTAACCCCCTGAATATGTTACAGTAAAAAGTCACAAAAATGACAAAAAAATCGGGTTTAAATGTGTATTAAATTATATTCAAGATTGATTAGGGTAATTAAATCTAATTAAACGTATTTAGAATGTGATTATCATAAAATTAGCGTTGATTGAGCTTGTTTAAGTGAAAAACAACATTGATTCAAATGCTCTCCAAACTACTCTGTAATAGATTTTGTCTCTGAGTCTGATTAGAGCCGAACTATACATAACTATACATAACTATACAAAACTATACATCTTTGAGTTTTTGCATTCTTTTGATGGAATTTAATTCAATTGAAATATTGTAATCATTAAAAAGTAATTTAGTTTTTGATTCTAGGAATATATAATCGCTTATATTTGTCTTAAATTAGGAGTACATTCGTCAACGACGCCCCCCTCAGAGTGATCGAGCCCTCGGCATCCCTGATCACGTCTGTTCCCAAATTCTCACAGATTTCATGTGGAGATAAAATCATTTAAAAAGTTATTATTATAAAGAAAACTATAATAGAAACCATTTTTTAGTTCTTTGTATACAATATTGTGTTTTGTTTTTAAGTTCAAGAATTTTAGCCATCGTTTAGTTATTCTAATGATTTGTTTCAAACTAATTGAGTTTCTTTTGAACTCAAAAATTGTTATACAAATTGTAATACAATTTTCTTCCCTCTGAAGGGAGACTTTTGAGTGAAATCATATAAATAAGTGAATGAAATATTGCCATTTCATGTACTCATCCAACAAATTACTCAATTATTTAGAGAAAATAAATTGACAACAAATTAATTTTGTTCGCAAAACTGTATTTTCTCGGAAACAAAATGATTAGGAGTACTGCACGCCCTCAGACCTGCACTACCCTCACAATACGTTTAGGATTTTGATTTTTCACTAATATAATAATTTCTTAATTATGACGAATTCACGATTGAATTCTTAAACTATGAAAAACTATTCAAATGTTATAAAATTATATCTCAATTGAAATACAATTACAAACAGATCTTCAGCCGATTTAAACAAATTCTCTGAACTATTGCTTTTCAACTGAGAGACGATCCTAAGAGGCCTAACCCTCATCCGTATTTGCGAGTCGTAAGTAACCATATCTTTGTTTTTGGCCAAACGGTAATCACAGTTGAAGAGTGCTCTATAGGTATAGTGTTTTGAAATTTATTTACATATTTATAAAACACTTCATGTCTTTGTGATTCATATTCAATAGTATTCATGCGTTTAGTTGTGAAGCAATTTAATAGCGATATCACGAACTCGAAGACTTTAAGACGTGTGAAACCACCTGCGCTCACAACTGCTATGCTTTGGGCCCTCTCTATGTTTAGCCATAAGTACATCTGAATCAGTACTTACTAAGAATCACAAACCACACCATTCCTGTGTCGGATCCAACCACTGCTTAACCCAAGAGCTGCTCTAAACTCAATAAATGCGTTCTTTTATTCGTTCCCAAAGTTTTCAAATTTTTAGGAAATAATTAAATATTTTTAGTCATTAAATGGTTTTTAAATTTTATTGGAAAACGAATTTCGTTATGAATACGAATTTGGTTGCAATCAGTTATTCATTGAATATATTGATTCTATTTTTGCATTACTGGAAATAGTTGACCCCCCAGTGCCTCCCGTACTGTCCAAAGTCTGATCAGAATTATGTTAAGTTAGAAAAATATAAATAAAATGGCATTCGTTAAAAAATGTTGGCATTCGGTGTGAGCCGACTGTGAGCTGACTCTGAACTGAATGTGAGCTCTAATATGTATGACTCCATAAATTGCGATTAGAAAAGGAATTTCCAAATGTTTTACTGCTTTTTACGACTCAATCCATTTCCACCTGTGCTCAACATTTCGTGAGTACAAACAATAGAGACAATAGTGATCGTCGATGCAGTCCTGTTGTGCTGATTGACTGCCAGCCATTCGAGAAACTAAAGAAAATTCTTCAGAATTTTAATTAATGATAAACCAAAGCATTGAATGAATCACTTAAGAAATGAGTTAAAAGTGTATTGAAATTGTCTGCAAGAGTGGAGTCACACCATTAACCATATGGCAAGTGCTCATCGATAGGCCCATAATGCATAACACAGTGACACAATTGCTTGACTGATAATCTGAAACTATGAAACAGGAAGTATTCACAAAATGCTAGGAATATGTTTGGCGAAGCACTTGAAAAGAGCAAAGATATGCTCACAATATATGCTCACAATTAACGACACTTTCTTTGAGAGCATCCAAAGGAGAGGGAGAAACAGAGAGACCTATAGCGGAACGCAACGGTGGTTAACTGCGAATCACATATGGCTTCATACGGCTCTTCATATCAAGTCCTCAGTCTTTCTTTCTTTCCCTTTCAATATTCATATACTGCTTAAACATTTATGCTTGATGATGCTTGATGCTTGTTTGATGCTTGCTTGATGCTCTCACCCCTTATAAACATCTTTCAAAGTAGGCATAACCAGGTTTAGGTGTTTGCACTTAATTTTTTCAAATTCCTGGGAGGTCCAAGGTATTTTTCTAAACTATTCGTAATCAATAGAAAATCAATGAAATAGTTTGAAATAGAGCTGAAGGTCGGATCGGATCGGATTCGGATCTAAGCAAAAATCTCGGATTTGAATCGTAGTTATAAAAAGCTCGGATCGGATCGGATCGCCAAAAATGGATCCGACCTTCACCTCTAGTCTGAAAGGCGCACACCATATGCTTCGGACTGAGCCCGTGGAGTGAGTGAACAAGTTGCAGATTTGGTGAACACTGGCAGAGCTGAGCCTCTGTTGGATAGGTCGAGAGCTGTTTTGCCCGCCCTCTCCTTCACAGAGATTTCTCGTCCGACAACTTATAAATTGTTTGAGAGTTCAGTGAATTTCAGTCATTCACTATTAGTTAGGTTTGAGAACAAGTTGTTTGAGTTCTGTTCTCAGATCTGTTACCTCTGTTACCCTTCTTTTGATTTGGTGTCAGAATAACCATCTGTTTGTCTGTTTGTGCCCTCAGTTCTCACGTCTCACGTCTTTTGTACTCAAATAAACATAAATTCCAATAAAATGCAACAAAAGGTGCTGTCATTTGATCCGCCGAAGAAAGTTCTGAATCCATTAAATTCGATTAATTCGACGTCAATCACAGCCATGAGGTGTCGATGCATTCAAACCCGAAAAATAAACAATGTTTTGGTCGAATGGGAGCGAAGAAATCGAAAACGAATGGTTCGATATCGAGAATACAAACGACTTCGTGATAGTGTGCCCTCCATTGCCGGCAAACATGTCGACAAACTGACCATAATTACCGAAGCGGTCAGACTTATCAATAGACTCGAAATGCAAGTACTCAACAAATTTCAAACACAAGGAGTGCCCGAATGCCTCCGGGATATCCTCACACAGAATATCGTTACACAGATCCACAAAACACCCAAAACATCACAAACAAGCAAAACATCAAAAGCATCAAAAGCATCAAAAGCATCAAAAGCATCAAAAGCATCAAGGTAGAACATTTAGAAGAGTTCACAGTGTGTTGAGCCCTCCAAAAATCAAATCAAATATATTTATTTAAAATAATTTTTGTAAAAATTTTGTAGACTTTCAATAAATGAATGTTTTGTTTTATGGCTCTATTTTTGTCAATTGATTTGGTGGCCACTCCTGGGTGTACTCCAATTCCGGGCCGACTCGTGGCAAAGCTGACCACAATCTATCAAAATTTAAATTAATTTAAAACCATTAAAAAATATCGTTTCGCTAAATATTCGGGTCATTCAATGCATTCAATGACCAAGAATTCTATGAATCCACAGAAGAGAGCTTTCAGTCAACAGATGGCAAACACTATATCCTATCCATTGATCCAAATGAGAGAACACGTGATTCAAACATATTTTTCAAAACATTAAAATCAAATCAAAGTTTAATTTTTGTTCAAAAGATGGGTAAATACAGTGCAGACAAACGAGACATTTATTACCGAATGGCAAAAGTCGACGGATATAGAGCCCGATCCGCATTCAAACTGATTCAGATCAATGAGAAATTCAATATCTTTGAAGGCGTCCGCCGTTGTGTTGATCTGTGTTCAGCACCGGGCAGTTGGACTCAAGTATTGCATCGATATCTCCATAAGAGTGAAGAAGACAAGAATCAAATTAAGATAATATCCGTTGACTTGCAAGCGATGGCACCGATCGGTGATGTGATTCAAATTCAGGGCGATATCACATCTCTAGAGACCGCACATCAGATCATCGCTCACTTCGACGGCTCGACAGCAGATCTGGTCGTCTGTGACGGCGCTCCAGATGTGACCGGACTTCACGATATCGATACTTATATTCAATCGGAACTACTCTTAAGCGCAGTCAACATAACGACTCATATTCTCAAAACCGGCGGAACTTTTGTGGCGAAGATATTCAGAGGAAAAGACGTTTCACTTCTTTGGTCACAACTGAAGATATTTTTCAAAGAAGTGATTATAACTAAACCTCGAAGTTCTCGAAACTCAAGTATAGAAGCGTTTGCTGTTTGTCGTCATTACTGTCCCCCAGAAGACTATAAACCCGTTCTCTTCAATACATTTCTTAATCAAAAATGTGACAAATATTTCAATGAACTGAACAGTGGTTCCAATCGACACATCATTCCATTCATATCTTGTGGCGATTTGTCTGCATTTGATTCCGACCGCTCCTATCCTTTAAATATGAGTACTTCTGATAGTTATTCATACCTGAGTCCAACTCAGACCCCAATAGACCCGCCCTATAAAGTGGCGCAACAGCTGAAGAAGTCTTCTACCCTCCAAAAGCCTACAATCGATCAGAAAAACGAATAACTTTTTGGTTTTTCAATAAAATTTACAAAAATGTTGAAAACGTTTTTTTTTATTTAAATGATTAATGTTTTGATGTTTACGAAGAACCGACTCATTGGGGAACCTCTGGAAGCGGTTTGTGTTGTCTCCTGGCGTTTGTGTCGTAGTTCTCATACTTTTTGAACGAATCCATTCTCAAAGCCTCGACGGCCTCGATCTGAATATAACCGGCAGAGTCGTAGGGATAGCTCTGACTGCTGTCCACCGTTTGGTCGGCCAAACATGTGTTAGAAATTCGCGATTCATTGAAATTATTTATATTATTCATGTGATCGAAATAAACCTCATCTCTGACGGGCCTCCCATTGGAGCGACCGCTCCTCCTGTCGTTCCCATACGAATCCCTTCTCTTCTTCTGTATGTAATAAATGACTCCAATTGTGATCAGAATTCCCAATAAAATGCCCAAGATTATGTAAACAAAATGCGTTCCATTTAAAGAGTTTTGGAGTGTCTGCTCCTTCACCGGCGGTCCTGTACTTGGATTATATATGGCAGGAGGGTATGGCGTTGGATAATGTGTTGGATATGGGGTCGGGTAATGCGTTGGATATGGCGTCGGATAATGTGTTGGATAAGGATTTATGTTTTGCGTCGGATAAGGATTTGGATATCTATCCGGTGGTGGAACGAAAGGACCCGGATTTGTAGGATAGATGATGTTATTGCTCTGAGTAACAAAATATGGTCTGTCTGTAGTCGTGTCATATCCTAAAGTAGGGGAAGTCGTGGTCTCAACAGTTGTTGTGGTGATGGGTAAGCATTGAGGCAACTCTTCAGACCACTCGCCGTTGGAACGACACTCCCTTTTTGCGGAGCCATTGATTTTAGTGAAGTTATCGATGCACTCGAATGTGGCGATAGTACCGACCACTGCATCCATTTCGTTCCACAACCAGTTGTAACTGATTTTCAACTCATCCACGGGTTCGACGTCACACGTGATGTTCGGCTCACATTTGGGAAGCCTTTTAGGAGACCAGTCTTCGTATTGGGTGCAAAACACTTCTCCTATTCTCTTGCTTTCTTGCATTACGAAGAAGTCTTCGCATTGATATTTAAAACTTGCGAGCGCTCCCCTTATTTTGAGCGGGCTCAGTTTACCAAAAGCGGGTACATCTGGTTTAAAACAGCCGTCATTTATAGCCTCATATAACTCAATGAACTCCAACTGTGCCGGACATGAGTCGAATTCACAGTTTCTTATCTTTTCGCTGAATGTAATTAAAATCCAATTGACCTCTGAGTGCATCCAAAAGTTGACGTCTTTTGTCGGGCAGTGAAATAAAGTGGTGTAACGCCTTTTGTTTGAATGGAAGGGTAGGTCTCGTATTGTTGTGTTCGCTTTGAAACACTCCGGCGAAGGAATGTTCTTAATGTTCATCACTTCTATCGGATCATAAGATGAAACTCTGAGGACAAGACCACTAATTCGGGCCGAATTGGCCAAAGAAATGTTGATTGCATTGCTGTTTGCCGTCGAATTCTGAGCATAACTACCCGTATATAGAGTTGCTGTCAAATAATTTCTCGGTTAAAACAAATTAATCCTAATAACAGTTTTTAATATTTACCGCATTTTGGTATGGATTGTGTCCAATCCCCGTCGACACACTCCCTCTCGCTGTGACCGATAAGAAACGGGGCGTCGTTATAATCACAACTAAATCCGAGACCGAAATTTCATTTAATTTGTTTGATTGGCTCAGAATAAGACCTGTATTTGACTTTAATTCCGTTGTCGACTACTTTTTCATTAAAAAGGGGGGGTTTTACCAAACTTTTCAAAGAATTACCCGGAATTCCACACTTTATATCGGCTTTAATTTCATTGATTAAAACTAAAGTTAAAAGATTTAATAAATTCACTAAAATTAAATCAATTTTCAAACAGATTTTCAACATTTTGGATGATATCAAACATTGCTATAAAATAAACCGATTTTGTGATTATTAGTGATTTCCTCCACTCATTCAAAGTCATTGAATGGAAATTAATTGAATTTTAGTTTTGAACGCATATTAACTACATTTCCAAGAATTTTAACGATTTTCAAAACTTCCTTTCCTTTTCCTGTATGTATCAAAAGAACCTTGCTCCCACTAAAAAACAACATATTCTGCTGATTAAAGTTAAGATGCTTGTTACTATTACTATTATTATAGTTTTTAAACCCATTTAATTAATTAAAGCTCATTATTCTCTTGCAGTTACTTGGAAGAAAGAAAAGATTCTGAAAGTACTTTTTAAAATTTAAATCGACTGATGTTACTAATGGCAAAAATATGATCTAGATTGTAGTGTAAACACTTATTTATGTGTTAATACGGTATTTGTAATTAAAAACTTTTACATCATTTAAATCGTCAAATATTTGAAGGCATTTATTTCTATGAAATTTAAATTCAATTATTAATATCAATGAACTAGATACAATACTGAATACTACTGAGTATCGATCAGAAATGATTCGTTACAATCCCATTACATTACAGACTGCAAATGACTTTGAAAAAAGTGACATGCAAATTTTTTCTCAGTGTGATTGAAAAACCAATTTGCTCTTTATAAAAAAATCGAAAATTGAATTAATATCACCATAACAACAACAAAACAACAATTTACCAAAAATAGTATAATTGTATTATTGAAAGCTATTCTATATTTTACTTACAAAACAAGAGATCATTTATTGACAAATATTCTGAACAGAGTATAGTTATCACGACATTCGCACAGAATAACACTTAAATAAAAAGAGATGGATCATTTGATTACTATATTATTGACTCAGGTTACCTTATGGCTAAACTAACTTCGATGGAAGCTTATCGCCTGTCAATTAGCCATGGTAAAAGAGGGACATCATGTGTTTGGTGGCGACTGAGGACTGGGTTAGAGAAACTCCTGCTTTGCTGGTGGACAGTCGCCTCACTTTTATTCTTTGGGTTATGTATTGCAATCATTATATTACTCTCACTTCAACTACACTCTCGAAGTTTAACAGAAAGTGGTAATATCTGACAAAATGTTCTTGATATATCACCAATGAATTCAATCGTTTGGTTTATATGAGTTGTTATTCTCTTACAGTTTGTGTCACCAAAGAATGTATTAATGAGGGTCAGTCAGTCAGTCACTCAGTCACTCTTTATATTTAATTTAATTATAATCTATAAAATCGATTGCTTATGAATTTATTTAACTTTGGTTACAAAAGCCTCGCGAATAATGGCTTATTTGGACGATTCAGTGGATCCCTGTCATGATTTTTATCGGTTCGCGTGCGGCAAATGGTTAAACACATCTCTGATTGAAGAGCAGAGTAACTCTATTTCAAGTTTCAGTATAACCCAGGATCAGATCGACCACAAACTAAGAAGTAATCAATTTGTAACAGACATTGATTTTTATTATTTTATTTTTTCATTTATCAGTGTTCTTGGAAGAACCCAATCACCCGATTGAATCCAAAACTGTGATAAACCTCAAAAATATGTACAATTCGTGTATGAATTTGAGTGAGTCTTCAAATCCTTCTATTTATTGATTTAATAAAAAAATATTGAATTAAAGCTGTGATCAACGAATTGGGCTCAAAACCACTCCTCAAATATTTGAAACAATTTGGCGGTTGGCCGGTCCTCGAGGGAGATCTCTGGGATGAAAACAATTTTGATTTCATAAAATTGATTTCGAAAATAAGAAATTCTGGTTTTGAGAGTCGTTTTCTTTTCGACATAAGAGTCGGCCCCGAATTCAAGCGAAACACAAAAAACACTATTTTTGTAAAAACAATACTTTGAAAATAGAGTAACAGATATTGAATTCCTTTATTACCTTGAATTGACTCAATAGTTAGCACAGCCTGTGTTCGCCTGTTTGACAAATAAGGAACTGATCGATAGCAACACCACTAAAGTAAAGAATTATTTGGATTTCATGGTCGATGTGGCCCTTCTCTTGGGATCAGACGAAGACACGGCTCAACGAGAACTTGAAAAAGTCATTCGATTGGAGTCATTGTTGGCAAATGTAATAACAGAATTCCAATAACGAAAAAGTAATCTTGCACATTGAATTACAATTTCAGGCTAGCATAAGTCCAGGAGTATATACTTATATAAGTATTAAAGATTTAGAGACTACGACATCAATGGTTAGATATTTTGAATTTTAAATAGATTTCTATTATTCTTATAATTGTTAACAGAATTGGAATCAACTCTTGAGTGCAATACTTTCTGTTGATTTGAAAATCGACGAAAACGAGACTTTGATTATATCAAAAGTGAAAAATGTTGTCGCAATCGGTCGTATTATTACAACTTATTTGAAAAGTGATAAAAGGTTTAGAATAGTAATCTTATAAAATGTGCTTGCTATATTTTGATTCTTTTCGTTAGAGTTCTCGTAAATTATATTCTCTGGAAAATAGTATTTCAATCAATCAAATCATTAGACAAAAGTTTTACTGAACTTTACGACGATTTCTATTTACAAACGCGACAATTGAAACGAAATACTAAGCGATGGAATGTTTGCATAAAAATGGTCGGCACTTATATGAGGACAGGACTCACTTCCCTATATGTCATTAAAGATAAAGAAAAGGAGAAGAAAAAGAAATTGGTTTCAATTTTATTTACAATTTACTCAAAATTTCAAAAATGTTCCCATTATAAGGAATGGGGGAATGAGGGGGGGCTTAAATCTTTAACTTCTGATAATTTTTTGTGAGGAAATTTTTGTTTAACCTTTCTAAAAAAATTCGAAAAAAAAAAATTTATCCAGGGATGAGCTTGGTCGGAGACCCTAGAGAGTCAACATGGGAAGGCCCTTAGATTAAAATTTTTATTCCCCCCCCCAAGCTCATCCCTGGTTAGATCAATGAATGATATAGGATAAGCTATGTCTCCTCTCTCTCAACAGTTTTTTTGATTTCATTTAAAACATTGACTTTAAGGTGAATCAAATGTTCGAAACAATTCGATGGACTTTGAATCAAAAGTTGGCTCAAATCGATTGGATGGATGAGAGCACCCGATTCGGTGCTATCCATAAAACAAATTCAATCAAAAAGTTTATCGCATTTAACCAACAACTTATCAATGGTCATGTCGTCGACCAATTTTATGACCAAGTAAATATTGATTAAAACAACAACTTTAATCAAGGGAATCCTTATTTGCAGCTAGATCATTTGAACAACAACTCATTATATGAAAATATACTTAAACTTCAAAAGTGGAGTTTGGATACAAAATACTCAAAACTCAGAACAAAAAGCGATAGAAATGAGTATAATTTGTGTTGGGTTTAACCTTGCTTAACTTTACTCAAACATTTTTGTGAATAGTTGGATAAACATAATAACCAGTCCTGAAGTAAATGCATATTATTTGGGAACTATCAATGGTATCAAAATTCCCGTTTGGATTATTAACGGAATATTCTTCGGCGCCAATCGACCGAAGTATTCATATTTCAAACTTTTATTGCATTTAAGATAAAACTGTTTTTAATTTGTGGAAAGTTATCTGAATTACGGATCTCTCGGTTGGATTATTGGTCACGAATTGATACACCCTTTCGATAGAACCGGAGGAAACTTCGACAGTAAAGGAAATTATAGGGACTGGTGGGACGTCGACACAAAACTGCTGTTTCATAATAAGACGGAATGTTTTGTTAAACAATACCAAGATAATTTTCCCGAAAATGTTATACAAATTTTAATAATGAGATGTTTTCTTAATCATTATTATTGTTTTGGAACAGATCGGAGAACAGTCAAAACTATCAGAGAATATGGCAGACAATGGAGGTATTGAGATTGCATACAGGGTAATTTATAATTTAATATGAGATGAAAAGAATTTTAAAAACTAATTCAATATCAGAGTTATCTAAAGTTTGTGGAAAATAATGGCAAAGAACTACCTCTGCCGGGACTCACCTACACATCGAATCAATTATTTTGGATCAGAGGGGCTCAGGTTTATAATCAAGATAAATTTATTCGCTTTATTAAATTTATTTTTCAACAGATCTGGTGCTCTAAACTGAGCCCAAAGGCTCACAAATACTTCTTACAGACATCAGTCCATAGTTTGTCTGAACAAAGGTTTGAGAACTTATGAACAAGGTGATTACCGTAATCTAAATGTTCTTTCAGAGTTCAAATTTCATTTTCCAATTCCGAAGACTTTTCAAAAGTATTCGATTGTAGTGAAAGGGATGCCATGAATCCAAAACATAAGTGCAAAGTCTGGTAATTAATGACAAAATTGAAAACATTTCGATAACTAAAACAAATCATACGATTAATTAATGACAAAACATTGAATTATTTGTGTTAAGTTTTAACCAAGATCAAAATATGTTTCTAATTAGTCAGAACAAAGCTATTTTCAAATGTTTGTTGATAACTAAATGAGTCTAACCTTTAATTTTTTTATTCAAAATTAAATATATTTTTCAAAAGCCATTAAATCTTTTAGTTTTTTTTGAATTAATGGTGTGTTTAGTGTTCTTGTGTTTTATGAGCCCCTAATGAGGTTCACACAAGTGGTTCACAACTAAAGGACTCGACATCCGATCCAAGTTATAAATTGATATAATTTGTTAAACTCTACGTATAGTTCGTTAAACTTTGGGTTGAAGTAAAAAAAAAAATTTTAAACCCATTTTGAAAAATGATTTTTAAAGAGAAGTGTTTTCTCAGAATATTTTGGTTTAGTTTATGTTTTTATATTGTTTTTGGAGAACAGCGTCTGAAGAGATACTCAGATGAAGACGAAGACAACGATATGCCGTATATTCACGAACTACAAGACCTGAGTAAATATGAATCGGAAAATAAGTTGAAAATAGGGAACGCCAGCGATCGCCTCTTCTCATCTCTGCAACAGAGATGTGTGACAAACGAGGGTCGGCCCGGTTTCTGCAAAGTTGGTGTTTGTCTCAATCTAATTGACAAAAAGCCGGTCTATTGTCAGTCGAGTTTTCATACAAAATGTTGTCCGACGACCGGCAGAGCAGCGGTTCTCTTACCTCAGGATCCACGTAATCATTGTGAAAGTATCATGGTGATCAATCTAAAATATTTCGTATAGTTTGTGGTCTTCGCCCTGGTAACAACTTTTTCATAGTTGGCGGCACTGAGGCACCAGCGCACTCATATCCCTGGGCAGTGCCCATTTACCAGAGCTCAATGAAAGGCAAAAAACCGAAGACCAGATTCATTTGTGGCGGAACTATCATCAGTCAGTGGTATGTCCTGACAGCCGCCCACTGTATTGTCAGACAGACCGAGACATTAGTTCCGAGTAATTTCAAGCTATTGATCGGAGCGCACGATAACAAAGAGAGTGGCTTTTTGGCAGATGTCCAGGAAATCAAAGTTCACGAAAACTTCTTATTTGGTCAGCACAAGAACGACATCGCACTTCTCAAACTCTTGAAACCACTTGATTTCAGGCACGACAGTCATATCACACCGATATGTCTGCCCCCACCAGCCATCGAAAAGGCAGATCTGGTGGGCACTATGGGCACTCTTGTCGGATGGGGAACGACTTCACAGGTATGTCAACTCATTTCAATAATTTGATCATAGAGTACAGTCATATCTGGAAATCATGGAAATCCACAATTTTGGGATCAATTTTGTATTTAACAGTGAAAGTGATTTTGTTTTGTTTTGTATAAAAGGGGGGAAAACCGAGTCCTGTTCTGCAAGAAGTCGAAGTTCCAATTAGTGATCTGGAGGACTGTGCCCGAAGATATAGTTCCCTTTTAGGCATTTCTGATCAAATCGATGGACACCAGTTGTGTGCCTCATATCCTAAAGGAGGAAAGGATTCGTGTCAGGTAACTCTCATTGGTTCCGGTTTTCAGATATATGTATAAATATCTTATTAAAAGGGGGACTCCGGGGGCTCACTCACTGTCTCTTACGCGGGAAGATATTATCAGTTAGGAATTGTCTCTTTCGGCAAAGGATGCGCTCAACCGGGATATCCAGGAGTATACACAAGAGTGTCCAGCTTCCTTTATTGGATCGGCGCTCACACCGAAGACACCATTTAGTTGAAAGAAACGCTAATTATATTTATATTTATTCATCAGTTCTTATGATAACATCAATTCTGTAATAAGTGTTTTGATATAACATTATTTGAATTATTGAGAAATCATTCGATTCATTAAATTTGAAAAATTGGACCAAAAGTCAGATTAACTGAAAGTTTAAGAATTGTCTGCATTTTGTAGTATTTTTGACTTAACGTGTTCTTTGAACATATTTATCGGCTCTTTGTTAATCTCCTCATAATAGGGAAGCTCTCGTTTGAGGCGATCACTCCATTCCTTCAGATTCTTGTAATTAGTGGTGACGTCATAATCAAAGACATCGGCCAACGAAAGACTGGCCAGAATCGAGAGATCGGCTAAAGTGATGTTATCTCCGGCAACAAAACTGTGGACCGCCAGCGAGTCGTCCAATATTTGAAGCGATTCTTTGATCTTCTTTTCCTTTTCCGTATCTAAGTTGGAGAGAGTCTTCCCGTAGTCTCTCATAATTGGAGCCAAATATTCGCCGATAGAGCGGTAGAGAACCCCTAAATCCCATTGGAGTACCCGATCGACAACAGCCCTCCGCTGAGCATCACTTGGATAGAGACTGGAGTCGGGCGCATACTTGTTGGCCAAATAACACATTATGGCCCGACTGTTGGCACAGAATAAAAAGTATTTAGATTATAATTGAATTTGATTGTGAGTAATACCTCTCCCATAAAACATATCCGTTGTCACAAATGGTTGGCAGACAGTGCTGGGGATTCAGTTTGAGAAACCACTCTTCCTTTTGCTCGCCTTTCCATTCATATCAATTGAATTAGTTATTTGGCCAACAATTCAATCATACCTTTCATCAGATCAACAAATTTCGGGTTCAATTCAATATTCAAATGCTTTGCGGCCATCATTACTGCCCTACAGGGAGGGGATGGGCCCAAAAAATATAGATCAATGCCCATAACAGAGTGGTTGCAGTGTTCTTGGTGAGAGATTATATTATTGGTTATAATAAACTTGGTGAGACACAAATGCAATATTTTTAAAAACAATAGATTATGAGATGTCCTTCACATCAGTCTTATCGAAGAGATAACAACTATTTGTCAAACAAAACAAACGGTAAATAAACTCACCTTTTAATTGAAAAAAAGTTTAATTCAGAATTTAGACCCAATCTTCTTAAGACTCTTGGCTCAGAATAAAGAAATTTCCAATAACTGGGTAATTCAATTTTTATCAAATCAATTGAATGGAAAATTCAGTTTCATTTGAGGAAAATTGGAGAAAATATGGAAAAAACCGAGCAATTAAATTAACCCAGCTTGATTATTGCTTTATATTTAATTTGGTTTACAAAATAATCATTTTATTGAGGGATCAAAAAATTCGTAATAAAAAGCAGTTTTTCCTCAAAAGTTTGATTCGTTTTATGACATTATTTGTCCCAAAAATTAGTTTAATTTTTATAATATTCGTTACAAAAGTTATAATTCTTATGAAAAAAATAATTATTTGTAAATCTTTTTGTAAAGCATTTTATATAAAGTATTTTACTATTCATTTGAATCGATAAACAATAGATCTAAACATTTAAACAAAAACTTTATTCAATTGACTGAAAGGAATATTTGGACTAAATATCAATCAATTGAATAAATATTTTGATAATTCTTTTAAATGATTTAACATTTCTTTAGTTAAGTAACAATCGTTGGAAGTGTTTACTTATGTCTCAAATATTTACCACAAAAGGGATAACGCTTTTAATCTTTATATCGAAAGCCAACTATTTATCAGTTAATGAGTTTTAAAACAAATTCTATTTTTGCAAACATTTTGATACTAAAAGAGTCGGAAATTAAAACAATAATAAATGAAAATTAATTTTCAATTAACTCAATGAGTGATATATTTTTCAATAAATACCAAAAAGTGATTAAAACAAAAAACACGTAAAATATTGAACAAAATTAATGACTTAATAAATGACTGAATGAATAAAACAAACGATTGATTGATATATTTGGGAATCAATTGATCCCTAAATGCAAATGAATTAAACAAAACGAAGATTATATCAAATCTTAAGTAAAAAATAAATTTTTGGTCAAAATTAGAGATGAAGTTCGGATCGGAGTCGGATCAGCTCTAAAAAGTTGAGATCGAATGGGATAACCAAAAAGTGATCCCAACTTAAGCTCTATTCGTCAATATATTCGTCCATAAAGAGGGCCAACGCCTCGTCAATGGGGGCATTTGGGTCGGGAATATCCATTTCCAAATGAAGGTATTGGTCGTCGGGTTCATTGTTGGGCTGATAGTACTCCTCTTCAAACATGTCATCGAAATGTCTGTTAACGAATAGAGCAAAATATGGCAAAACATCGTTGTGTTGGCCTTCAATGGGTTGTTGTGGCGGCAAATAAATCAGATCAGAATCTCTGCAGATCTCAATGATCTCTTGAATCTGATTCCCATTAATTCCATTGATTACGAACTTCTGATAACTGGATGTCTGTCCCGAAAACGACTTTAAGACGACTAACTCTTTGAGTTGAGTGAAGTTAATGAGAGCCAAAAGAGATGTCATATTTAGAGTGCAGTCCATTATATGAAGCGATTCCAAAGACGGCATCGAATTGCTTATTGCTCTCAGAGTCTGGTCTCTAATGACCGCATCCTTTATGACTAAATTCGTTAATTTGGGGCAATTCCTCAGTGCGTTCAGAATATAAGAGTCGAGGGAAACCACATTAGTCTCGGAGTTATTGTAACGACTGAACCAACGAATCGACAGTTTGTTCAGATTCTGCAAACGACTGATCCATTCAAACAATTTCTTGGTTTGGTTTAAGTCATTTTCTAAGTCAAAGTGAATGGAAAAGGAAAGACTCTCCAAATGAGGAATCGTTCGGCAAATGGTTTGCATAGCTATCAGAGAAATGCGTTCGACTCCCAAATGGCGGACATTTATAAAGCGGTCACTCATTTGTGGCAATCGATTGGCTATAAAATTGTTGCTCAGAATCGGATGCGAGCCATAGATTGCGATCAGTTTTGCAGACATTTGTTCGAAAGAGAGGCCATTCATGTCATACGAGTCATAAGTGACGGCCCTCCCGGCTCCGGCGCCCAACAATTCGATCCTTTCGGAGAATAAATGTTTGACATTCAGTTTGAAGACTTCCAGACTTTTGCAGTGATTCAGAAGATAACCAAAACAGTGTTCAGTGGCGTAGAGATGATCACTAAATATCTCGAAGTGCTTCAGATTTGGGAACGAATCACAAATAGATTGCATTTGATTCATATTAACCGACAATTGGCTGCCATTTATGTTAATTATAATCAGTTTCTCCAGACTTTCAGAACAGTTTTCGATAATCAGATCCATAAGTGATGTGAGAGGCGTTGTCGGGTCGGGTCGTGTCATCACAACCATTGATAATGCGCTCAAATACTTGTGTTTCTTAAGAGAAAGTATCTGAATATCCAACGACTGAAGCAAACGAAGGGCGCCGTTGACTCTCATCCAAAGGCCATCCCTTATACCATACAAACCGTTGACCGATATTATCGAATATCTTCTCAAGTCTTCGTCAGAGATGTCATCCAATGATTTAAAGTCTTCACACAAATGAAGGGCTCGTTTGCCGTCAAATATCGATTGTATTAATGAATAGAATCGTTTGCAGACTCTCTGACCGATTATTTGTGTCCTTAAATCCAAATATTTGTCGAATATATGTCTCAACACATCTTCGCATAGATTGTCGATTGTAAGAGTCGGTGAAGACATTGAGGTACTCATTGTGGTACTGATTTCGACCTCCGCTTCAGAAATAATTATCGAAGACATCGTTTAATTGTCTGATAATTGCGGCCAAAGAAGTGTTTGTTGTGAAGTGAATACGAGTTTGACGTTAAGAGAGAAGAATTGAAAGACTATTGCAAAACACAAATAGAGGCCAATATTTAACACAATTTTCTCTCATTTTGTCACTAATTTTGTCCCATATTTGAGAACAAAAGGAGTATTTCCGTCAAAAACGAAGAAACAGTTGATTATTTAGTTTGTAATCATCGGTAATATTAATACAATTGTCGTATTGTCTTAACAGAAAGGAGGGGATCAGTTGCTCAGGAGTGGGACCTCTAATCCCAAAGCAGTCGTCACTTCAAAATCAATGATTGGTTTTGAGGTTTGAGTGAAATAACTGTAAATAATTTGAGCGCAAAGTTTCAAAATATTCTTCACTTTAATTGAATTTTAATTTCTTATAAAAAATCAGATAATTTTAAATTCAGTTAAATATTAAATGAATTTCGGATATAAAATAATTAATTAATCGTTTGCTAAGAATAACAAACTTTAGTTGAGATTAAATATCATGAAAATGATTATTGAAATGAATGGTAGACTACAGAACTTGAATTGTGAGGACCCACTCAGGACAGGTCGGTTCACGGGAGTGGTCGTTGGCATCGATTCCGTCGGTTCTTGAGTTGTCGTCTCAATAACTGACTCAGTGGTGGACTCATTCTCTGTTTGTTGAGCTGTGGATAGGGTTGTACTCACTCCAGACTCTTCGGTTGTAAGTTCTTCAGTAGTGTCCTCTTCCGGTTCGAAATCTTCCGACCCCTGAGTCCTCACAGAAGTCAATGAGAAGAGGAATACGAATAAAAAGATGAGAAATAAACGCATTTTTGCTAAAAAAGTCAATTAATGAGATTTCAAAGTGAATACTGAAAGAAGTCTGGATTCGGGGCTGAAGTCAGACTCTGTTATAAAATATTTGGCTTCAAATGGTTTTGAACTCTCATTGGATGCCATAAGAGATAAAAAGTGAAGCAATCGCTCCACTGATTCACAATTAAAGACATCGAAACTGATATATAAATCAGAGACTCTTTTTAATGAATAAGCAAACCATTAGTTAATCTAATATTGATTTATGTTTATAACAAAATTTATTGCTCTTCATATCTGATAATTAGCATCTATTTAAAAAAAAGCCACTTCTTATGTCTAATTCTTGTCTAAATAAATTGGCCTTGGTCCAATGTAATATGAAACTGTATGACCTAGGAGCATACTTTAGTGACTGGAGTTATTCATTCAATAAAATTGTAATTTCAAGCAAAACAGTTTTCTAGAAGCAAGCTCACATATCTATCGATTTGTGTCAGGCATCGGCAGTGGGCGGGAGAGGGGTCAGACCAAGCTATGTTGAAAAGGCTTTGAAACCCCTATTTTGTGGACCATTTTCGGTAATTTAGGGGAAATCAATGCATTTGCACTAAATTAGGGGGAATTTAAAATGAACTAGGCCAAATTTGCCAGATACAACCCGAAATTAGCTGAAAATATCCTCCAGAACATCCTACTCCTACCTAATCACAAAGATTTCGAAGCAAAATTTTGGGAAAATGCTTGCCCTGAGGCACCTTCCTGGGAGGACCTTGCCAATCTCTGCTTTTTGTTTGTGGATAATTTATACGAAGACTGTTTATATTAATTATAATTATTATTGAGTTCAAGCGTTTTATTTCACTTAAATATTTATCTCTTACTCTCTTAAGACTATTAAAAAGAAGTCATTTATCGAACAGATATCGGAATCATTGAGTTTCTGCTGAACTGAAGAGAAAATAAGACTTTTTTCATAGAAAGCAATAAAATATTGGATTTCTGTTAAGTTTGATAAGAATTTGTTTGTGAATAAAAGGCTTATGTTTTGTATGCAATCAACAAATCGAGTGTTTATTAATTATGAATAACTTAATTATGGAAATTTAAGTTTTGGAAATGAGTCGTCTTTCTTATCCAGGTTTTGTTGACGTACGAGAGGGACAATATTCCCAGAATTTTGCCAATTTCCTCAAGAATCCAAAGAGGTGGGGGTGAGGTGGGGATGCCTATAAACACTTTTTGCTGTAAAACTAAAATATTTAAGTAAATATAATTTACTATTTGAGAGAAACTAATTAGAGGTTTGTTTGAGACCCCTTTTGGTTGCCTGGAGTCTAGTTTTCTCCTCAAATATCGATTGAATCCGTAAAGAAGTGATTCATTGAATTTGTTTTCATTAATTGGTTATCGATTGATATAAATTATATGATATATCTTTCATTTCACTTTTGCTTTGAAATCATATTCAAACTTATGGATCAAATCTATTGAATAGAATAATAATTATAGAAAAAAAAAATTAAAAGCAATGGAAACGAAAACATCTCTTTATAAGTAAACAATTAATTAAGTCTTGTGATGACTATGAGGCCATCCTTCGAACATATCCCAGATTCTTGTGCAATAGAATACCTTGTCACTTTTATCATGATAGTCTTTGGAATAAAATGAAAAGTAACTTATGCAGGCTATTCGGTAATGGAATTCCTATGATTTTCAATAAAAGTCGAAACCAATTCAATGAAATATTAAATAAGAATTTGAATTTTTCGGCTGAATTTTGGCAGCCATTCATTGATGTCGAGGTCTTTTCCAATGATTCAACACTTCTTTGCGGACCACTTATTGGAATTGTCTTAGAATTTGCCAATAAATTTGGATTCGAGTGAGTATTCAAATCAAGTCTTAAATTTAGTTAAATTTTTGGAACAAAAGTTTAGTTTATAGAAAGACAACGACTGGTAATCACGAGGAAAACTTTGAGATGATGAAAAACAATCTAGCAAATTTAGTCATATGTCCCTTTCCGCCAATAAAAGCGGTTTTTGATGGTTGGAACAGTTTAGTGCTCTCCCGATATATCGGAGACATAGCAATGGTTAGCATTCTTTCCTCGAAAACCCAAATCGAGTCAATCTTTCATTTGTTGGAATTGTTTGACACAAACAGTTGGATAACTTTAATCGTATTATATTTAATGTCATCCGCTTTGAGTTCATTTATCGAAATGAATTCTTCGGCTTTTATTGACTACTTTGGAGTGCTATTCGGTCAGCCCATCACTCGATGGAAGCGCGAAGAACCGAATTCCTTGATAACAATGTTTTGGATGTATGGCTCACTGGTAATAACGTGGGCCTACTCTGGAATTTTGCTCACATTTCTGGTATTCCCGACCCCTTTCGATAAAATAGATTCTATCGATGATTTGGCCAAAAGGGACATCAAATTCGGGGTTTTTGACGACGAAACTGCTTATGAATATGTGACGGATCCCAAAGAAATGTATTTTCAACAATTTAAGAATCGATATAGAGAGGAGAGGGCAGACAATGCCGGCAAAAAGAAGTGGGAACAAAGAGTATTCAGTGGTATTGCAAATCATACCTTTGCTTTGGTTAGTGACCAACCATTTAATGACTATTACTTTGCGACTAAACTGAAGACCTATAGAAACCTCTATCGATCGAAAGACAATTTGTTGGTTTTGCCCTATTTTATAGCCCTCTCCAAATTCAACTCGCATTGCTTAAATTCGGCCATAAATTCAGTGTAAGAATATAACTATTAAATTAACAAACAATTGACCATGATCAATGATTGAATCCACAGAATATGTTCACTAACTGAAAGTGGAATCTATGATATGTGGGTTAGGAATACATTAGATATGAATAATGAGGCGATTAGGGAAGGGATCGTTGAGTTGGAACAAAACTTATACAAGTATTCTGAGCTCGATTTGCAAAAGTTCAAAGTTCTTATGTACCTGCAATTAATAACAATAATTTCATCGCTCATTTCATTTGCATTTGAATTGATCTTGAAATCAAAGTTCACCTCAAAAACAGATTCCACAACAAATCCTGTCTATGACTACAGTCCTGTTGTGTTAGTCAGGAGACGACACAAACAACTCGATTACTGGAGATTTCAACTGATGACCAAATATTGGATTTATGGTGTCTGGAGTCACAACTTTAGAAGATTCTGGTGAAAAGAAAAACGTCATCTGTTATGTCAAAGTTTTTGAAGAGAAAATCTCGTTTTTCCCTCTCTCTGAGATCCTGAATTGCCCTGAGGTAGTGTACCTTGGCCAATTCTAATTCAAACTTAAATTGGATTCAATTTAATATCACAAAAAAGAAAGAATTCTATCCGTTTTTATTAAGTCAAGAATCGGTTTAATATTATCTCCTTTTGATTGCTTATATTTTTCAATAAAATTCTAAAAATTAATTAAAACCGAAACTCTTTAAAAAAGGATGAAATCCAGGGGTGCGCAAGGGGGGGCCTTTTTATTTGGCCCCCCCTAAGGTCAAAAAGTGTGATTTGGCCCACCCTAGGATCGAAGGAGAAATTGGGCAATTTTCGGTAATTTTCGGTAAATTTGGCCATTTTAACCCGATTTTAACCGAATTAAGTACGATTCGAACTAAATTA
>JAQGBD010000248.1:0-38280 GCA_034698165.1 Punctoribates punctum | reverse complement strand
TTTCTCAATAATCTTGCAAACTGTATTTTAACTGTAGTGATAACCGTAGGGCTAACTGTATTCTGTTCTGTGTGCACCCCTTCTCATGTCATTACCGACGAGGACTCGAAAAATGGTTCTGAAGAGAACCCCTATAGAGCCGCCCATTGACTCACAACTGATGCCAATATTGGAAGAAAGTGAACACCAGTTGAATGACAAACCTCTGGATCTGTCGCCCAATAGTAGCACCGAATCGGTTCCAAACTCTAAGACCAACAAAAAGCGGCCAAATATTGAAAACTTCCATATTTTTGATCAAACGAATGACAAACACTTTAAGAGCTGTTCCTCTCCGACGACAAGCAGTGGTCTAATGGGTGTCGACTCCAATGCTCTCCAATGGGTGTTATATCCGATCCAATTGTGTGTGAATTACGTCCGATTCGGTACTTATATAACAAGTGGTCAGACATTCCTTTTGTTTGGAAATGAGTTACGACTGGTCGGCGTTCAGAGCAACTCAATGGACAACACCTTTAAGTTCGATATAACCCTTCCCTACAACCAAATCAGTGAACTCACGTATTGTCCGAATCCATGTCTTTCTCTGATTTCTCTGAAACCGAACCAATGGTTGACTAAAACTCTGCAAAATTCGTTGAATTTGGGAAACGACTCACAAAACGGTCTCTTCTTTGACATCAACTCTAAGGGTATTCTTCACTCAAATTCAAAGACAAATAATAAGTGTTTTGTTTTTTAACTCAACAAAAATATTGTCTTTTATTTGCAGACATCAGAGAACAGAAAATTGTCATAAGTTTGAGGCAAACAATCGATGAAAAGTTAGTCTCACTTCTGAAACAGTTTTCAAAGCAAACGATCCCTTCCTTCGAATGTAAGCCAATTGAGGCAAAAGAAGCCAAAACTATACTCCTTTTTAATACGACTTTTCCGCAGATTTAATCCACTTTTGTTTAATTATTTTATCGCTTTTTAATTAATTCTCATTTCGTTAATTCGATTCATAATTATTATAATTTAATCCGTTTTTAGCTCTTATTCTGTTTGATATGAATTTGAGAGAAACCTCTTATGAAATGATTTGTTTGACTACTTTTCTTACTCTTAAATAATTATAATAAATAGTTTTCATCGAAAAAACCTTTTTTCCAATTTATTGAGTTTTTGTTTTTCTTTCTATATTTTACTCTTTATTTTCTTTAGTGATGTAATCCTTTGAAAGGAACTTCACTTTTAGATAAATTGAAGTTTCGCTCAAAAGTCTCATAAGCTTTAAGTCATCTCTGAATTGAATTTCTCGACAAAAATAAAGAATTCTTTGGAAAAATCAATTCTCATATAAATTAATGAAAAATTCAAGACTTGAGCCGAAGTTAAAATTTTTTTAGATTAGATTTCAAGAGATTTATCGCTTTATCGCTGAATTCAAATCAAATTAAAGAAAAAATGAATTAATAATTGAATTTAATCCACGAAAGTAATGGAATTCCGGTATTTAATGAAAAGGTTTTCCCATTTTTGTGACGCCAATCAAAATCAACGATAAAAATGATGAATGAATTGATTTCTGGAATACTTTTCATTTGAATAAATTGATAAAAATCTGTCAAATTCTGTGTTAATATTATCGACTCTTTTGTCGTCCATTCGACGCATATTTTGATTGATGTCTATTCGAGGACACAATTGTCGACTAAATTCATATTCAATACTGTTTTCTATCAATAATTTGGAGCCTTTCATACGATATATCTATTATTTGGTTGTATTTGTTGGCCATAAAAGTGGCTTCAATTCAATGAATGAGTTATTGGTCTGTCTGTGTCTGAGCGGCTCTTCTCTCAATGGCAGCCCTTTTATTGAACTTAAATTTAAAATCAGGAATAAGTCAATGAATGAGACATTTCTCTGAGTCGTTGTCATCAATATCTTTGAGTCGTTTTTCTCTCTTCAAAAGTGCATTACATTTGCGGATCAATTGCTCTGATTTAGTGATGAATACGAATCACAAGAACTGCGGAAAAGTAAACAAAAAAATTATATCCATTTTTATTCTTCAGTAAACTTTAGTTTTCGTGTTTATAATGTTTTTCATCACTCAGTTATCCAATACTTCATCTCTTCTATGACTCGAAATATAAGTCTATTGTTTGCGAGGATCGGAGCGACTGATAGGAAATATTAGGCTTTCTTTTCGTTTGGAAATCATTTCTCTTTAGCTTCAGAAACAATGATAATAAAAATGAGAAATAATACAAATATTTGTGTTAAAAGTCGAAGAATGTCTGTAAATCCAGTTATTCTGTGCCCTTATTTTGTTGGTTTAGAGTCAATATATTAATGGTTTAGTCGACGAAACAAAATGGAAGTGAATCACAATTTTGTAATACATTTCAGATTTGTTTCAATATCTTTGCCCTAAAGTTGTTTTATTTGAAGCGTTTTATTCCAAGTCATCAAATAATTTGGTTCTGGATTTGTTTTGAGCCAAAAAAATATCATTTCATTCAAGAATATAATAATTCAGAGAATTTCTCTCCAATGAGATTACAATAAATATCTTTTTGAATAACAAAATAAATATCAAAATTATTTTATTTGAAAATTCATTCGAATATTGTTTTTGTGAATCCGAGGAATGAAAAGATTTTTCGATGTTTTAAATCCGAAACAATATTTTGCTTTGAATTTGAATTCTCTATACTTTTGACTTTTGTTTCTCGATCTCTGATTTTGATGACAAATAATCGCTATTTATTCTGAATGTTAAAAGAGAACAAAATAAAGAGAAGAATAACAAAGACTTAGCCATCAGAAGATTAAATAAGATTTTGGAAGATTACTTTGAATGTGAATCCCAAAGCACTGGGTTATAGTCAATGACTTTCGCTTTTTTATTCATTTCTAAGCAACGAAATGGAAATAAGACTCAAAGACAGCGATGTTTTCCATTCTGTATATGACTTTCGAAAACCTCAGAGACTGTGAGCGGATCCGATTGGAGTCAATGTCACCGATTTTTAAATCAAAGAATTTCAGTCTCTTCTCATAAATTTTATTTACATTTATTTTGGATAAATCATCAAATATCAATACATAGATAAGAAAAGGGAAATTAGCTAGATCAAAACGAATAATTCACTTCAAAATAGCATTCATTTCGATTTCATAATTCGACAAAATCTCAGACATTATTAAAGTATAAATATTTTACCAAAAATTGAATTAAATGTCAAAAAATGTATTCGAAGGGGAAATCTCTTAGACTTTCATTTGGTTTGTTATAAATATTTCAAAAACTCCACATTTTCTCTCTTCTGATGGTTTTCTCCATTTTTATCCCAAATATAACACTTTTCCATTGTATTCATTCGAAGAGGTCTCCAGAGAGTGACATTATTTGCCTCTCTCTCTCTCTCTCTCTCTCTCTCTCTCTCTCTCTCTCTCTCCCAATCCCTCTCTTCCTTCTCAACTAAAAAATGTGTTATCGAATGAAATACAAGAAAAAGGAGAGAGAAGAACACCGGATAATAAATTACTTGTTTTCCAAATTGCGAATTCCGTTGGAGTAATCTTTTGTGATATAAAATCACTGTTTTTACAAATATTTTGTACGAAAAAAAAAATCTTATTTAAAACTAAGACCAGTGTTGGCACAGAATTAGTTTTTCCATTCAAAAGTCGAAACTGAATTCTGTGCTTATTTTTCTCATCCATTTTTCAATCGTTAAACTCCTGGAAATTGCTTTTCAAACGAGAAATTCCAGACATTGAGCCCTGACTTTGGTTTTTAAGAAATAAGTCTTCGAACTGATTCCGAGCTCACAATTGTTGAGAGCAATGATTTCCTGAAAATAATTATCTCAACAAAAAATTGAGTCGACATAAGAGCTAAATCATGTCTACAAGTAATGGATCGCAAACACAATTGAATTTCCCTTCAGTTTATTCCCTTTGAAATTCACACAAAAAATGAATCACAGAAACAATGTATTCAAACAAATGATAATTTAATTATAATTTCTCCTTTGAATTCATTTGAATTTCAATATTAATCTATGAATAGACTGATTCTCGTATACTAACTCATTAATTTCTCACCATGATCAAAATTTTTTGCAAATATGTTCAAAAGAAATCTTCTCTCCGTTATTCTGCTTTTAATTGAATTACATTTAGATTAGAGACAATTTTGGTAACAATTTTTAAAACAAATGAAGATTTAATTAGAAAACAGTTTCAAAGCGGAGACAAAGTCTTCAATTCTTTCTTTTAATTCATTAGAATTGAAGTCAAACATAGAATAACTCTATTCTTGTTTTGAATTCAAGTCTTAAGACTCAAAATAATTCTTTTTTGAGCCAAATATTGTTTGAGAGGAAGTCTTCGCAAATCCTTTAATCAGATTAAAATAAATCGCTTTCAGATATTAACAAATTTTCTTTCATTTCCGACTTTTTTTTTTATTCATTCCTCGAAATTAATTAATGAAAAATTGCTTAAAATAAAAGAAATCTTTAAATAAATGATAAAAACATTCTCTTTAAAGAAGTTAATGGTTTTTTGTGTTTTTAGCCCTTCCCGTCTGTTCCAACGAACACTTCACCTGTTCTTCTGGTCGATGTATTTTGAAGACCTGGTTCTGTGACGGAGACAACGATTGTGGCGACAGTTCTGATGAAAATGATTGCAATGCAAGAGATTGTGTGATCGACAGAGAGTTCAAGTGCTCTAATGGCAGATGTGTTCCTACCGACTGGCAGTGCGACGGAACAGATGATTGTGGCGATGGCTCTGACGAGGAGTGTGTGGGCCGACCCTGTGGTACATCTGAGTTCAGATGTCATTCCGGGGGATGTGTTTCGATGTCATTTCATTGTGACGGAGAAACAGATTGTGTCGACGGTTCTGACGAATTGGAGTGTGAGCTCATCCCTTTAGACCACATCTCATGTCCATCAGGTCAGCACAGGTGTCGCAACGGACGGTGCATTAGCGAAGCCTATCATTGCGATGGAGACAACGATTGCGGGGACTGGTCTGATGAGGCCAAGTGTGGTAAGGCTTGACTTCCATTTAAGATAATCATATTTATCGATGAAATGAGACCACTATTACTCTTAGTCCTCAAATTAGTTGATACGTGATGTCTGTGCGCAATAGCTGTTCCCCTTTGGGACAGATTCACAAACCCTCTGTTAATCATTATTATTGCAATTGTTCTCCAGAGGGAAGAGTTGAATGTCGTTCCACTGAATATCTGTGCAGCGATGGTCAGTGTATTAATATCGACTGGAAGTGCGACGGAGACCCCGACTGTGAGGACAAGTCTGATGAACACAATTGTCGTAAGAAAACAGTCCTTTCTATTGATTTTTGCAAACAATACCAGAAATTATCTGATATTCTGTGTCCATAAAAAATGATTGTTTGTCTCATAGAAAGCAATTTTAGTCGTTATTACTCAATATATTACTTATTCTGTGCTTATTCTTCAATTTTCGGCTCATATTCTGATTTCTCGACTCAGAAAATATTCGATTAAATGGTTATTAAATAAGAAAAAAGTTTTATTTCAATTCAAATAATATAAAAGCAATAAATTATTTGATGGTTGAGTAGAGAACTTCATAAAACACCGAATTTGTATTTATTCTGAGTATAAAACTTTTAATGTCTATCCTTTGAGTCAATCCATATGAGACTCGGTTTCCATTTGAGTTCAATTTGTGTGTTTTGTCCACTTTTAGCCATTAATCTTGTAATTTATTGTGAGGAGTGACACAAATTCACAATTTTCCGTTAATTTGACAAAACGTTGAGTCAAGGGATAGGTATTGTCTTAACTCACATTTCAGTTACTCTAAAACTGACAGAAAAGTGATAACAGATATTCATTAAAATAAAGAAAAATTAACTTTTTTTTAGAAAATAATTGAAATATTGTCTGACAATAGCCTCCAAGTCGTGTACAGCAGAAGAGTTTCGGTGTCGAAGCGGTCGATGTATTTCTTTGTTGTGGCGGTGCGACGGAGATATCGATTGCAGTGATAACTCAGATGAAGATGGCTGTGCTCTTAGGAAGGAGTGTACGACCGGTAATTTTAAATGCAATGACGGCACCTGCATCAATCAGAATAATGTGTGCAACGGTGCGCCCAACTGTCCCGATGGCTCCGACGAAGACTTGAATGGAACCTGTTCTTCCGGAACACCATGTCGTGAAGATGGCTTTCCCTGCCAGCATTTATGTGTGGCCACATCCAACGGTCATCAGTGCGCCTGCAAAGAGGGCTATCAAATGGGATACGACGGCCGGTCCTGTATGGACATTGACGAGTGTTTTCTCACAGAACTCATGTGTTCCCAAAGATGTGAAAATTCTGTTCCCGGATATCAATGTTTTTGTGCCAAAGGATATAGAATGAGAGCCGACAAAAGGAAGTGTAAAGCACTGGGACCCGAACCCATCATTTTATTCGCCAACAGAATGGATATCAGAAGAGTATCGATCGATAACTCAGAATACACTTCCCTTTTGGGAAATCTGCAAAACGCGATCGCAATCGACTATCACTACCAAAAGCATCTCATTTTTTGGTCAGATATATCGGCCGACGCCATATTCAGGGCCACATTGAATGGCACCGATATCAAGACTATTGTCAGCGCAGGTCTGGTCAGTCCGGGAGGAATAGCTGTCGACTGGGTTTGTGACCGAATATTTTGGACGGATTCGGGAACATCTCGAATAGAGTTCTCCAATATGGACGGCACATTGAGGAAAGTGCTCTTCTGGAAAGGGATAGAAAAGCCCCGGGCTATTGTCGCCAACCCCGAAGACTCGAGCATTTTTTGGACTGATTGGGGACAACAGCCTCGTATTGAAAGGGCTTATATGGACGGAACCGCTCGTATTGCTATCGTAGAGACGTCACTGTTTTGGCCAAATGGGCTGACTATAGACCATCCCTCACACAAACTCTATTGGGTTGACGCCAAACATCATGTGATAGAGTGCTCTAATTTAGACGGAACTGATAGAAGACATGTCATCGAAGGTAAGAAAAGGATTACTCTTTTGGAAAATTGTGAAACGGACTGAATTGCAGGGGAATTACCGCATCCGTTCGCCGTCTCCGTGTTTGAGGACAGTCTCTATTGGACTGATTGGCAGGTCTGACATCAAAATATCTGTTCTTACAATCAATGAGTGGTTTATTTTTTATAGCAATTAATTGTAATTCGATTTATTAGACAAAAAGTATTCAAACGGCGTCTAAACTGAACGGAAAGAACGTGTCGTTAGTCCACAACAAACTCCACTTCCCGATGGATATCACGGTTTTGCATCCCTTAAGACAACCGGATGTCATCAACAGATGCTCTGCTCATAAGTGTAGTCACATATGTCTGCCCAATAACGTGAGCTACCGGTGCTTCTGTCCGACCGGATATAAGCTGCAGTCCGATGGCCTGACGTGTGGCGAAAAACCGGAGACTTTCCTTCTGTTTACCCGACGTAATGATATTCGTTGGCTTTGTATCGAATGTCCAGAAGAAGCCAACATTGATGTCGTCCTTCCTCTGAGAGACATCAATGGCGTCGTCTCCATCGACTACGACCCCGAGTCGTCCACAATATTTTGGACGGACCTGACAAACAAAACCATAAATCGCGGCCATTGGAACGGCTTAAGTCAAAGTACAATCATTTCTGAATCACTGGAATCTCCATCAGGTCTGGCAGTGGACTGGGTGGCCAGGAATATATATTGGGTCGACTCAGGAAGGAATGTGATTGAAGTGTCCCGAATGGACGGCACAATGCGTTCCCTTTTAGTTTGGGAGTCATTAGACCAGCCCAGGGATATAGTTCTCGAGCCCTCCTCTGCTCTCATGTTTTGGAGCCAATGGGATAAGTCTAACGCAAAGATAGAGAGGGCCGGTATGGATGGTTCCCAGCGAACTGTTTTGCACTCAACAAACCTGACATCTCCTCACGGGTTAGCCATCGATTTCCAAGAGAAAAGGCTTTACTGGAGCGACACCGGAACCAAACGAATAGAATACTCAGAATTCGGTCAGAATTTCTTTTGTTGTCTTAATTATAGAAAACACTAAACATTTGCTTAAATTGATTACCAAATGGAAAGCTATTTGAGGCCTAACCTTAAGAAACTTTATTAATGAGGGTATCGTTTGACAGATGGATCCAAACGACAAGTCCTTATATCACGAAATATCAAACATCCGTATGGTTTAGTCATTTACGGGAATCACATCTATTGGGCGGATCTGGAGCTCAAATGCATTCAAAGGGGACACAAAACGAATGGCGATCAGAGAAAAACACTGATCGCAGGATTGGATAACTTAATGGATATCCAAATATTCAACAATCAATTGATTCAAAGCAGTGAAGTCAGGAAAGAGTGTTCGACCGCCGGCTGCAGCCATTTGTGCCTTTTATCGCCGTCCGCACCGGGATATCAGTGCTCATGTCCTACAGGTGTCCGACTTGTCAGCGATGGCAAGACTTGTGCCTCAGATATGCAAAAGTATTTAGTGGTTGCGGTCAGGAATACGATTCGCCGAATTTCACTGGAAGTGCCCTATTATGCAGAGGTTGTCGTTCCCCTGAATAGACACCTCTCCAATGCAATCATTGTTGACATTCATATCGAGAATAATAATGTTTATTGGAGTGACACTAAAGAAGACAAAATATACAGAGCGGGTCTCAGCGACGGCACAGTCCAAGAGGTTATTAGCGTCGGATTATATGACGTCAACGGACTGGCCGTCGATAACGTCGGCAAAAAGCTCTATTGGACTGATGCCGGACGCAAACGGATAGAAGTCTCCAATTTGGACGGAACGCAGCGCCGAGTCCTCATTTGGCATGAGTTGGACTCTCCCCGAGCCATAGCCGTCAATCATTTAACTGGTCATATGATTTGGGCAGATATGGGCGCACAGGTCAGGATCGAGAGGGCAGATATGGATGGCGGCAGAAGAGCTGTTATCGTAAGCGAACGACTCGGTTGGCCCAACGGTATCACAATCACTAAAAAGGGTCAATTTGTTTGGGCCGACTCACAAACCCATACCATTGAAATCGCAGACATTAATGGAGTCAATAGAAGACAACTAATCAATGATTTGCCGGCGCCTTATGGTGTGGCTGTCATTGACGACTACGTCTATTGGACTGATTGGGAGACCCGAGCCATCCATAGATTGAATACATTGACAAATGAGGCCAAACCTGAAATAATACTCAAAGGACTGAATAATTTAGTGGACATCCGCGCAGTTAACACATTAGTTAACGACTCGCATATCATTCACAATATGTGCCAAATCAATAACGGGGGCTGTTCTCACCTCTGCCTTAGGAACAGCGCAAAGGGATATTCCTGTCTGTGTCCGACCGGAATGATTCTCTACAACGACGAGAAGACTTGTAATCCAAGTCAGTTCCCAAATAACAAAACATTTATAGATTTAAACTAATTATTCTTTCTTTTTCATAAAGACCTGACCCGACAGCTATTGGTGGCAACAAAGGACAGCATTAGAAGAATTTCTTTGGACACCGAAGACTTCAGTGATGTACACATACCTGTGCTCAATATACAAAACTCAGTGGCAATAGACTATGACTTTTCCAGTCAAACCATATTTCACTCGGATCTGGCCTTAAAACAAATCCGTTCCTTTCATTTCAACGGATCTAACGTTCAAATTGTGATCGAAAAAGACGTTTCGACGCCCACAGGACTGGCCTTTGATTGGGTGGCGAAAAACCTATACTGGAGTGACGCCAGTCGTAATGTCATCGAAGTGTCTCGAAGTGACGGCACATATCGTAAAGTAGTTATTGACCTCGATTTGGATGAACCTCGAGCTCTGGCGGTATTGCCTTCTCTTGGATTTTTATTTTGGGGCGACTCCGGAGCTGTTCCTAAAATAGAAAGAGGTTTACAATCCATAAGTGTTTTGATAAACAATTTCTGATTCGATTTAATTAAAAGCTTTTTTGGACGGAAGCAGTCGTCGAGTAATCATTGCCTCAGAGCTCGGATTTCCTAATGGATTGACTATAGATATAGACAGTCAACGGATATATTGGGTGGACTCACAACTGAATCACATCGAAAGTGCGGACTTAGACGGAAAGTATAGAACTATTTTAATCAAAAACATCGCTCAGCCCTTCGGCCTAACAATTATGGATCAATACATCTATTGGTCCGATTGGCAGACAAAAGCCGTGGAGAGGGCTAACAAAGTGACCGGTGCTGATCACGAGACCATTTGTGATAATATTGAAAACTTGACTGAAATCAAGTCTGTGTCTCAAAGCCGACAGACAGGAGCCAACCCCTGTTCTCTACATAACGGTGCGTGCAGTCACCTCTGCCTTTTCAGACCACAAGGTTTGTCCCCAACTTATCCCTTAATGAATAAGACATTGAGATGTTTTCACTCAGGTTACATATGTGCCTGTCCCTCATACGGAGATCTTCGACCCTGTTCTACAGGTATGCCTTATCGCAAATGAGAGTCAGTTTAACCGAAGAACTCATTGTTTTAGTGCCGGGAGAAGTGGTTTCCGAACAAACGACTATCAGCTCAGAAGAAGAGTCAAAAAGCGAAGACTCGATGGACAGCAATACTGAAGTGATATCAGACATTCCCTCCAAAAACAATTTGAGCTCAATCTGCAAACAACACACCAATCAATCCAATTGTGATATAAACCAAAACCCTTTCGATGGTATGTCCTTTCATTTAAAGGCTTTGATTGATAGGAACTAACCATTGATTGACTGACAGGTCATCTGATTAGAGCCGCATATATGGCGGCACTCATTGCTTTCATTTTAGTCATCGTTATTATGATTATCGGAACAGCCATTGTCTGCAAAAAGTATTGCTTTTGTAGGTCTGTCCCAAAAATTAAATCTATTCTCAAATATTGCAGAAAAGTGACCACAAATCAGAGGACAGACAGAGAAAGTAATGCCATTCCCTACGCGGAAGACAGTTATGCGCCTAAAAAGACACAAAATGACGTCAATGTTATTAAAGCGTATAGTGTTATGACTACCGCCCCGTCGGATGACCAGAGCCCCAAAGATTATGACCAATACGATGGGTATCTGCCTCCGCCACCGCCTCCTCCAATCACGAGCTATCGGCCGCACAACGAAACGAATCCAGAAGTGAACAGCTTTTCATATCAATCGCCACAATGGAAGAGATATAACAAGAATCTAATGCCACCGAATCTGCCATTAAATCGAAACACTTCGAAGACTTCGGTTGAAACTGATATTTGACTCTTGTTTTACAATTTGTTTATATTTATTATTAAAGTTATAAACAGTTTATAAAAATTTAATAAAATAATTGAATTTTTGCAAACATTTTGACTAAAAATAAATTCAAACAAATGACTGACCAATGGTTAGAACAGAATATTAAGTCAACGGATGTTTTGAAGTCATGTTTTGCTTCTTTTGGATATTCTCTGCTCTAAACTCTCTGAAAAATCAATTCAATTAATAATTAATTTTTAAAATCACTTCAAATGAAGACTAACCACAAAAGGGTCGTTCGAATAATGGTTTGTAAGCCTTATGTTTGGCGCCCATACATAAGGGCTCGATTTGAGAGCACATATCCGACACTTCTTTGCTTTGATTTTGAGATTTAAATTCATTCGTCAAATAAGTGACCATTGATTTGATTATATCTGTTTTGACCATTTGTTTAGTCCATAAGCACTGCAAATGTCTGATGAGTTGTTCCATTGCTTTGGAGTCATAAATCCAATCACTGATATCCGACTCAACATAAGTCGAATCAAACAAAACAAGAGGAAAGTCAGCGGACATACAGTATTGCGGTTTATTCGGATGTTTTTCGATGTCTAATAAATCACTGATTACTTCGGGTTCTTCTTTATGTTGACCGATGAGGAAGAGAAGAGCGACAATACATCGGATTTGATGCCACAAAAAGGCTGAACCAGTGATTGTCAGACAACACATGGAATAACTTTCATCCAAACAATTATCACTCAAATCATTTTGAGACGAATATTGAGACAAATCAGTGGACAGAATATTCCTGTTATAGTTGACGACACCGTTATTTACATCCATTTTACATAAGTTTCTGAAGTCGTGTTCACCCAAAAGATAAGTACATCCGATTCTCATCCGTTGGATATCGAGGTCTGCCTTCGGGAAAAAATATTTATAGGTTCGGGTCTTGCAGTCGAATCGGGCGCTAAAAGATGTTTCAACGGGTGTCCAACAAATAGTACGAATATTTTCGGGCAAAACACTATTCAAAATAAAAGTGTAATTAATTTCGTCTTCTTCTGCGCCATTTGTGCGACAATTATCTTCATTTTCTTCTTCGATGTAGTCTTCGGGAGTAATAACTCCTTTGCCTGACTTCATGTTAGTCCTGACATCAATTGAGATGACCTGAGAGAAGGCCGAAACTCCTTTATCGGTTCGACCGCATCGGTGATAGTTAGATGTCTGCCGACTCTGAATCAGTCGGGTTCTGATTAGAGCGTCAAAAAGTGGGGCTTCGATGGTCTGTTGACTGTCTTCCTGTTCGGCGAACCCATTATAATCCCATCCAAAGTACAGCAATTTGAGAGCGATATGTCTTTTCTTGTATTTCCGAAAATCGAAATTCCGTCCACTTTTGCCGTTCGGGCCATTATTTGTCGGACAATAATCTCTTTTAATGATAATATTCTTCAACTGTTTTACGTGTGATTGCATTGAAATCACTTTTTCTATGAGTTTCTAAAAGAAGAAAAACTTTTTTAGAGAAGCGATCGATAAATGATTTCATCGTTTTATACCTCTTTTGAAAACGACTCCAACTCTTGTCGACTAATATTTTCGTTTTGGTCTCTCTTTTCCATCGTTTTGTTTGCCTTTAAATCACTTAAATAGAGACCAAAAACCCAATTATTATATATTAAAATATTCCTCACTTTTCGCACAAAATTTTAAACATAAAAATAATTAACGAAATTATTTAAATTTAATTAATATTTAAATCAAATGAATGTTTATTTTAAACACTTTTTAAATGTGTTACACAATTCACTGCTTTCGTATGAAAATAGAGCTCAAAAACTAAGTAAAAGCCTATAAATGAGTCCCCAATCAGTAATTTTAGAGAACATTCTGTGGTCTAGCGTTCAATGACTGCCACAAAAAATATCTTTCCTCTCATTAAAGTTATACCTCATATGTGAACAGCATATCAATTGACTGACAATAGAGTTAACGTAATTTGTTAGCAAAGAATTTGTTTACATAAGAGATGGCGCTCTCGATAAGTATGTGATTTATTATCGTTTTAGGCAATGGGCAAATCTATTTATATTTGACCATGCTCTTTTATCATAAATGAACGAGAATCTAATAAATTTTAGTTGAAAATAAATTTAAGTTAAAGAAGATATTTAGAAAAATTGTCTTGATCAATTTATTACTTACAAATTTCATAGAAGATTAGACATTATTTATACTGAGATTAGGGTTGAGTGAGAGGAGAGATCCGATTGAGTGGAGAGACATCTGATGTCGAAAAGAGTTTACGTTAAGAAACTGTAATATCGATGGAATTGTTTACAAATTATGAGACAATGTTTGCGACAAACGATTTGTTGTTTCGATTGGTTTGAGTCCGAAAAGAGTCAAACCTTTGGTTAAAATTAAATAATTTTATCGAAACATTTGATCCAAAGTTTGTGAGAATCTGAGGAAAAGTTATATCTTTTATATTTACGTTAATTCAGGAAATGAATAGATTTTTCAATGAGGGGGTCAGCAGTTCAGTCAGTCGAGTGAGTGGTCTCAGCGGTGGTGTCGGCCAAAAGTGCCGACAGTCCTGTGATATCGCCAACAGTGCGTCCCCTTCGGCCAACAGACGGCCCCACAACGAGACGGCCATCAAAATCAGTTTTAACGGCATTTTCGAGTCTAATCCAAGATCTGAGGGTTCCGTGGCTTCTGACCGGTCAGAGAGTCCGGTCGTGTCGCCAATGGTTGCCCTCAATCACAACCGACAGTCGCCAACACCGGTAGAAAACGACGGCCTCATAGATAACCATCAAATGGACGAGAAGAGAGTCCACACGAAAAGAGGTCGCAAACGAAAAGTCAATGAAGTGATCGATCCGTTGGCCGAGAAATTTGCGGCCCGAAAACGGCTCCAAAAGGCCGCCACAACCGAAGAGTTGGCACAAAAGTTCAATATTGAAGTGAAAGACAGCCCAGAGATGGGCAACAATAGGATTGTCACCACATTTAGGACTAACAAAAAGCATAACAAAAACGTGTCGAACGTCGACATCGATGTCAACGAAACCGAATCCAAATCAGAATTAATGCAAAGGTTTCTCTCGAGTCAGTCCTCAAACACAAGTCCTGCCATTCAAGAGGAGAACGACTTTAGTTATAACTCTCATAGTGTGGACTTCGGTGACCGACCGGTGACCAGTCCTCAGTCAGTGTCGCACTCTTTCGGACATTGTCTGCATCCGAACGCCTCATCAGAACAGACATCATATCCATTACCGCAAACATCTTATCATCAGAAGACTGTGTCATCCGATAGCGTCGGCGATGAGATTAATAACATTTTGTCTCATTTGCCACCACTTTATGTGAATGACATCGTTTGGAGTGATAGTGAACCAAATGATGACAAATCCAGTGATAGTGAGCTAAACAGTGAACCAAACGATGACAACAGGGATCAGAACAGAGACCATAACCACAACAGAGACCAACCAAACAGTGATTTAGAGTCGATTAATAGTAATTCGGATAATATTAACAATAATTTAAACGATAATAAAAAATCAAAATCAAAAACAGTGACTGAATATGAAGTCGAAAAGTATTGCGAACAGCGCTGGGAATCAGTTAACGGCACATACGATGCCGAGACTGAGTGGCGGCCCTGGAATACCATGACTACTGCCCTCTCCTACAACGGCGACACTCTTCATATCCTGCCTTACGTTGATATCGACCTCAGAAGCGACCAAAACTCAGACTCAGAATAATACGTCTCTTCTCTTGTTTTCATTCTTCGAGTTTTCTTTTTGGTGATAATTAATGCAAATGTTTGTAATGAAGTGCAACAAAACCAACACATCGTCTGACAAACCAATTAATTGTCTTCACTCCTCCTCTTCAGACAGTCTTCTCTCTGCTCTGCATTCGATCCAAATTCTGTGCTTTTGTTTTGTTGTCATTTCTTAAACAAAAAGTTTATTTTTTTTCTCTTTACTATTAATTAATAATTAATTAATACCACAATTAATATATTTTTTCGACTCACGACTCAATCATTCGGTTATTTGTTTTCCTCATATTTTTCTCTATTCTTCTAATTATTTTCAAACTATTTTTTGAATCTTTCGTTCAATCGATTCAATCAATTTCTGATCAAAATTAAGATATTCTGAGAAAGAGTTCTCACTTTCGGGACGAATATCGGAATGAAAGACAAGTTTATATATATTTTTGCCGTTAATTTCAAACTTATTTTTTCCATATTTTCTATCCTCTGATAATTGAATTCACTTTTTGTTTGAACCGAATATTTGTTTGACTTTAAGTGACTCAAAGTGTGTCTGAATTTCAAATCAAATTTATTGAATTAATTGTTATTTAATTAGTTATACGAAAAGTGTTTTCATTTCATTCAAAGCAAATACTAAACGATTTATTTATTTTCTCTTCGAATATATATTTGTTATATATTTTGTTCATTAGTTTTGAATTATTCGTCACTCGGTTTGTAATTCAATTATGAAATGAAAACAAAATTCAATCACAATTTTAACCATAATTTAAATCAACGTTTGATTTAATTTTGGACTGACTTTAGTCACACTTAAAGGCGATTCCACTCAAGAATAATCTGATTTTTATATACGAATCAATGAAAAGCAAAACACTTCTGGTCTTAAGAATAAAACAAATTATAGTTTTGGAACTAATTTTGTAAAATACTGTAAAACACTTCGGAATTGAAGAAAATTTTATTAATTATTTGTTAAAAGTATTAATGCATTCAAACAACTGAAGCAGAACTGAAATCCAACCAATTTTTAAGAGAAAGCAAATTATATCTCCATTTGTATTATATATTATTAGGAATTATTTCAAATAAAGTTATGTTCTTATAATAATTCACACTAATTATCATAATAACCATCACCATGCTCATTCTCCATGCTCATTCTCCATGCTCATTCTTCATTATATCTGGGAACCAAACACATTTTGCTAGATTATCATCATTTTATGATCATTGAAATTCATTATCAAAATGATAAATATATTCTAACTTTTTCCTTCTACAGACAGATGGTCTTGCTAATTCTATAATCAATATTCTACTAGATTGCCAATATTTGAATCCTACAGAATGATACTGGCTAGGTCATATTGCTTTTATAAGTTATAAACCTACCATTTAATGATGCATATATGTGGATGGTTCAAGGTAATTTCAAATGATGAATTAGCATGATGAATCCTGAATCACTTATTTGAGTGAATGGTTGGCAGTGGTGGCAGTTTGTTGTGGACGTAATTGCCGTGAGTCCCGATTTCCTCCATTATCGCCGTACAACTGGTCTGATCTCAACTCAAAATATTTGTAGGACTTGTCCTCTCATGAGTGCTGTGTTTTCCGACTCGTGTCCAATATTTTGATGATTTAAGTACAAAACCGATCGAAATTAATCCAAATTAATTGAAATCTTTGAGTCAATCACTGATCACACAAATGGTAAGTAGTTTTTGTGACCAAAGCTTTTCAAATGACAATGACGTGAATCGACTGATAATTACGTTTAGGATTTGTTTTGTTTTTATATTTGCAAACATTTAATGATTGAATGCATTCCACTGTTTGTCAAAAACTTTGTTTTTCCGTCGATTCGAAGATATATATCTGTATTGACCTTAAAATATGTCTTTAATTATATCATTCAATTCAATGCAAGCGTTCGGTAACGAAAAAGATGAAAATATTCGCCGATTATCATAGTTTTTAATTATGGGAAACTTTCAGTTCTCACTAACGATCCAATACTAGGGAGTCATTAATTGGAATTGTTTTTGTTGCTTGCTACTTTTAAGAAATTAAAGCCATTGCCTTCATTAGTTGCTATTGAAATATACGAATGAGTTTTGATTAAACAAAATGTGTTTTGATTGAGACTCTTATCCGTTATGCAAATGTTATTAACAAATATTGAAAGCACTGAAAGTAAGTCTGAATTCGTAAACCAAATGCTTTTTAAACACAATTTTTGTTCAAAAGTTTTAATTAGAATTCAAAATGAGTTTTGAAAATTTGATTCTCTTTTCATGTTTTAAATCGTTTTTCCAAAACTGGATATTATTTGTCAGTTTTGAGTTTCATTTGATTCGTTTAATTGACTAAACAATTGATTCATAGAGTCATTGATTGACTCAATTGAATGGATTGCCACCGATTGGACCCAAAAGCAATTAACCAGTAATCGGCTCTTGGCTATGACTTATTCCATTGTGAGAGATGTCATTTTTGATGGCAATCGATACTAATTCTCTTAGAATTTAAAAGCCTTTCATTTGAATTACATTTTGCGTTAATTTAAAAGCACTTCAATTTGTTATTTGATATTAACATTAAGTCTGGAAATGAATATATTTTTTTCCCAAATGGAAATCATTTTAAAAAATGTATTACAAAAGCCTTTTTCAAAAAATATCTGACTATAAAAACATTTATAATTCATTGCAAATGATGTAAAAATGAGACTTAGTTTTAGTGTTAAATGTCTTTTCATTAATCATTTTGTCCTTTGAGACAGATTTTTATCATTCATTCCCTTTCTTTGTATTATTCGCCGAAATTATAATTAAATTTTCAATACTATAGTCAAGTCTATGGACGTGAAGATTAGGCTCAAAGCAAAAGTAATTGCTTTTTACTCTCGCCTCAGATATAGACATCAGATCTGTTTTAGGAATTCGAGTCCAGTCCAAAAGTGGTAACACTTCTCCTCTCACCCAATAAATGTGTTTCGCAAATGTCAACTCATGTCCAGAAGAGCCGCAAATCCATTAATAAGTTTTTTCAGTCATTGATCCCAACGTTTCGCAAGATTTGTGATAATTGAATACGAAATTCATTGAAATTAACAGATTTTGGCGAATAGTGAGTAAACGCATCCATTGATTGATTGATTGGACTAACAGTTGATTAGTTGAGCGCTAAATGAGTTGAACTTAACGCTCGACTTTCAAGAGTCATCTTATGTGGTTGTCTTATGCTGTGCTCTACTGTTTGCAAAAAATTGGGACTGAATTTTGTGAACCATAAGAATACGATTGAGAAGAAGAGCAGAGCAACTGAAATATTGTAGTCAATGGCAGTCCCGCTGTTTTTCACATTCTAACTCAAAAGACTTATATTTTAGTCCCTTTGAGTTCTTAGGATTTGCCTGAGCTATGGGTTCACACAATTCATCATTCATTCTGAGCACTAATTTATCATTACTTTTGCTATTCTTTTAAAACTATTGAAACCTTTTATTGGATTCATTGAGACTTCAATGATATGAATTGTGAGACAAAACTGTTTCCCAAAATAGGTTTTCCGATTGTTTTTGTGCAGACCTTAGATCACTATAATTCAAATTCAACTCAATATGGCATTCGCTCTATGGATAGCATATGTCTTAAGAAGATTTCGGCTCAGCATAAGACTAATGATCAACTTTTGATGGTTGCCTTCAGTGGGAGAAACGAATCATATTTTAATAATTGGTTAGTTCTCTCATCTGGTCTATAGTTATGTATGCATTTTGGGTCTGGTTTCTGGTCTACCACCACTACCTCCACTCCACTACAGTTGGATGCGGTTATCCTTGAGCTGAGCTATACTCCGGCTCTGGAAAGACAAATCACATGACTCACGATATGGTTATCAAATCACGAAATTGTTTTATGCCTTCTTCTCGTTTTCTTTCATAATTTTCTTTTATATTTCTCTATTCTGTGCCGTACTCTTACTCTTACGCTCAGTATTGTGCACTTCATTTACATTACACTCCATATACCCTATTATTGACTATTTTATTGAATAAGAGTTGGTTTTAAACTTCAATCTGAAGCCAACATTGAGTTAAAAATGATTTTATTCTTAAATACCATCAAAAAGTTTGAATAAATATTTGATTATTTCTCTCAAATGATTATTTACTTTACTAACCAATAGAGACATTAGGACTAAAATTATTGTAATTTGAATTTCTATTTCAATGAAAGCCATGTTTTGATTTCAAAACATAGTAATGAAAAGTTGAGAGAATTGGTGGTCTTTTCTTCTCTTCGTCGTAAAATTTGTTTTACTCACTCCTAATCTTGAATTATTGGAAAGCAATAAAAATTTTGATTAGTTTTTTTTTTCATTCAATTCTCTCTAATATTTGTATATAATGTGTGAAAATCCTGTTCTTAAGAGACGCGAAATTAGATTATTTCCAATCTTTTGAGACAAAATTCAATTACAGTCCAACACATATTCAAATCTATTTCAAAGTCATCTCTTTTTTATCGACAAATGATCGAAAAGTCTCTTATTTTTCACTCCAAATGTTCTGAAATGATCTGAGAATGAGATAAGAATTTTATTAATGACTCCGACATTAGATTCGACACAAATAAACAAAATGAAGATAAAATGTAATCCATTTGATTCCCGAAAAATAATTCTGGTTTGAAAATCATTAATAATTTGTTTAATCTTTTATTTCATTTTCCTGTTTTGTCTTTTGTAGGCTTTGTTTCTTTGGCCAAACCTGTCGTCAATTTTTATATGACCTGAGTTTTCATTTCACAAACAAACATCTCTTTTATAAATCTTAAGCTCTTTTGAGGCCTGAAATTGAATACTTTCTCTTTTTTCTCTATTCTTATAAACATTTTTATTATACTTTTTTTGATAAAAGTCTTGTCTGTCAGTCCTATTGCTTACATTTTTTCGTTTTATATGCTTTTTATGTTTTCGTTTTATACTGTGTCCTATTGTTCTGGAAATATATTAAAGTCAAGTGAATGTGGTTTACGCCCCAGACTTGAGCCCTGTGTTGCCGATTGCACTGAGTTTTTATGCATTTTTGACCACATTATCTCCGAAATCGTGTTTTCACTTCACCTTTTCCTTTATCCGTCACTCGTTATGTTTCAATCGAATTGATTTTAATGTAGTTTTTGTTGAATTTTGTCTTTGAATACAATTGAGTGTCTGTTTAATGAAAAAATGTGCTACAAATCGAGTGTAAGCCCTGTGTTGGTAACGGCTCTTCTCAGATGAACTCATAATATTGTTTAACTGGAGGATAAGGGAACAGTCAAATGGTATGAGTGGTAATAATAGGAAGCACTGCACAGGACTTGCACTTTACTCCTTAATCTAACTATAATTTAGAGTTTCTCTTAAGACTGATAGTCAGCTCCGATTCCATTACAAAGTTCTCGTAAATAGTTTTGACTCGAGTACTGAAAAAAATAGACTCCAAGCGAATTCCACTTTAATGACAAATGAATTGATATAAAATATGATCTGTTGTTGAACTCCACTTCACTTATGGCTCAATTTGTCCTAAAACCCGATCCAAAGAGTCGACAATTTTTCAATTATTTATTGTTTTAAAATTTTTCAATTTTTTAAATAATATTTTATTGCATTTTTCAATGATTTTGAGCTTAAATTTTAGTCAGATTTGAAAGATATGACAAAATAAGTGCTTTTCTATAGTATAAGTGCTTTCGTAGCTATTCTTTAGTCTTCAAAGATCTGCAAATAGTTATCGATTTGGTTCTCAATCCATAAAACAAAGATTTATTTCTTCAATTTTGATATTAAAAAAGGGTTTTTCTCTTTCGTGTTCCGTAAGCCCTGATTCAGTTGTAATACCTTTTTTGTGAGTCCTTTACCCCCAAAAGAAAATACATTTCTTTTCAAAAGTAAATGAAAGAAAATTTTTGTTAAAATTCCTGAGCATCTGTTCGTTGCACTGTTGGACTCTACTCTTGTTCTGGTTTAGTGGTGTTGCCATTCGTATCACTCCTTTGGTGCACTTCAAGCTCTGACACCAAATGGACACAACTCTCAAATGCCTCCGACGTGACAAACATTTTTATATTAATAGAGTCTCTCAAAAGAGGCATAAAATGGAATTTTCCTGATTTTCAAGTTTTTGAAATAACCCCAAGAATTTTGAGATAACAATAACCAATCAAATTATTACTTTCAATGTTTTCAAATCGATTTCTTATATCAAAGATATAGAAATTCAAACAAAAATTCAAACTTCTTGTTGGACTTGACTCTGATTTTTGTGACCCTGTCTTACATTTGTGACCAAAAAATAGTCCGATAAAACAAGATTCAGCTTAAGAGACAATTTTGCTATAAATAGTCTGATTCATAGCCTAACAGATGTGCGAAAACGACTCAAATGAAGTGAAGTTCGCACAGAATTAAAATTCAATTATGAAGTACAGAGTTATGTTAAACTACCGGCAATATTAATAATGGGATTCTGTTCTGTTCTCAATTGTTAATGAGGTTATCGCACACTTTGCTCGAGATTTATGTTGGAATCCATTTAATCGCTTTTTTATACAAAACTTGAATTTCTTCTACAAAAATAAAAAATTGTGAAAATCAAAAATATTCCGAAGCATTTGCGCGAAGGGAGTGCTATTCAGTGCTGAGCCAAATAAAACCTTGAATTATAAGTAAACACATTTATATTAGACATTGACTCCAATGATTTGTTTTTGACGCTCTTCTTGTTGTTTCCATTCTTAATGTGATTCTGTAGAGAATACCACTCTTTTGATCCATTTGTTACATCATTTGAGTGATTCCTAAAGTAATTTTCAAGTAATAAATATTAGCCGACAGAAGAGGTCATTAACTAAAACTCTTTCCGTCAACTCTTGTCTCTGTTTTTAGTGTCTTTTTCGGCATTTTTTCATTATTTTGATTTGATTTAAATGTGAATATAATTGCAATGAATTTGTACTCAATTGGATGGCATTTTAAGACTAATAGACTATTATCTGAATTTAATATCTGAAGTGTTTCCTCACTCTCTGAAGTGAATATAAGCGACAAACTGTCAGAAGATTTGAAAGTCACTTATGATTTGCAAATAACTAATCAATTCGTCAAACAATAGCCAAATATCATCGCTTTCTCTGAGGGAGACTTCACTCCATTTGTTTCAATATTAGAGTTAATAAAAGTAAAGAAAAGTTGTTTCAGATTTCAAAACCAATAAATATTTGAAATTTGATTTTTTCGTGGACTTAAATTTGATAATTGAGATCAAAATCAAGGGCTTATTAACCAGTTTCTCGTTAATAACACTGCCTTTGACTCAATTTTCAATATCTTGGATATAAATAATTAGTTGTCCTTAAAATCAAATTATTTGGTTTTCATTACTCGCAAAGTGAACTCATTTTCGGCAAATTAGTTGATTTTGTAAAACGTTTTATAAGTTTTATTAAAATCATTGATTGAATAATAAGTTTAACAAAAATGATAAAACGAATGGCAATAATCCGAACCAAACACTTGATATCAACGGTTCGTCACTTCTCTTCAGTGGACGGCAGTGTTGGCGCCAAAACACAGCAAGTGTTTGATCGGGAGGCCAAATATGGCGCTCATAACTATCACCCGCTGCCGGTAGCTCTCTGTAAGGGCAAAGGTGTCTATGTGTGGGACGTGGAGGGCAAACAGTACTACGACTTTCTTTCCGCCTACTCGGCTGTAAACCAGGGTCATTGCCATCCAAGAATAGTGGACACACTTAAAAAACAGTCGGAAATCATAACTCTGACCTCAAGAGCTTTCTATAACTCGGCTTTGGGTGAGTTCGAGGAATACATCACAAAATTGTTTGGATATCAAAAAGTGTTGCCAATGAATACGGGAGTCGAGGCCTGTGAGACGGCCTGTAAATTGGCCCGAAAGTGGGCCTACACTGTCAAAGGCATCAAACAGTACGAGGCAAAGATTATTTTCGCTGAGGGAAACTTCTGGGGCCGAACTCTCGCCGCAATATCTGCATCGACTGACCCGACTTCATACGAAGGGTTCGGGCCTTTTATGCCCGGCTTTGAAATCATTCCCTACAATGACTTAAAGGCATTGGAAGAGAAATTGACGAAAGACAAGAATGTGGCCGCGTTTATGGCTGAACCCATTCAGGGAGAGGGAGGTGTTGTCGTCCCCGACGAGGGATACTTGAAAGGTGTGCGCGACCTCTGCACCAAACATAACGTGCTTTTCATTGCCGATGAGGTACAGACAGGATTGGCCCGAACCGGCAAAATGCTGGCCGTAGACCACGAGAATGTGAGGCCAGACATTGTCTGCTTAGGGAAAGCACTTTCGGGTGGCGTTTATCCGGTTTCAGGAGTGCTCGCAGATGACGAGGTCATGCTTTCAATCAAACCGGGAGAACACGGGTCCACATATGGCGGGAATCCTATCGCTGCCAAAGTGGCGATCACTGCCCTCGAAGTTATCAAAGACGAGAAATTAGTGGAAAATTCAGAAAAAATGGGAAAATTGTTGAGACAGGAGTTGAATAAATTGCCCAAAGATGTGATCAAAATAGTTCGGGGAAAGGGTTTACTCAATGCAATTGTAATAAACGAGAAGTTCGACGCTTGGGATCTATGTTTGAAATTCCGAGACAACGGACTGTTGGCTAAACCGACTCACGGCGACAAAATTCGTTTCGCACCGCCGCTGGTTATCAACGAACAGCAAGTCCTCGAATGCGCACAAATTATCGCCAAAACCATCGCACAGTTATAGTCAGTTTGCTGTTTGTCTGGTTCCTTAACGAAAGCACCGGACTGTCCATCGATTAATGACAAACATTTATCATTAGAAATAAAATCTTTAATTCCTTTTTGATAAACGAAACTCTATTTTATTATCTCTTCCTTTGGTATGAGAAACAGTTTTTCTTATCGTATGATTTGTTGCCATTCAGTCGTGTATTCAGTTTTGAGGCTTTGATTACCATTTGATTCAAATCTCAGACTTTGATTGAAATTTTTGTTTCTAAGCTTTTGAGCAAAAAATAATGAATCAAATCATTAATTTGCTGTTTGTTTATAGAGTTTAATGAAACAGACTTTTCGGTTCAGATATTGATTATTAGAGTCGATATTATTGACGGTTATCCCCATTTCGAGGGACAGATAGTCTCTCAACTGATTCGATGGAGAAGTTTATTATTTGCCTCACTTTACAGATTATGTATTGACTTATGCTATGCTTTCCCGCACTCATTGGATGCAAGTATTTTCAGTTCAACACTAGGCCTCTGTCTATGATTTTGGCCATTATTTGCATCTTTATTATCATTTGCAGCCAATAATAGCCAAGAAGTTGAGAATATTTGCCGTTCGCTCGGAATTAATTTGAGTAAATTAGTCGCTCGGTTTGTCTTGAGATCACTGTTCAGTGACTTTTCATTTTCTCAAATAATCAACATTTCTGAGAGACTTGTCAGCCCTCTCGCTATTGTTAGTTTGACCAAGGTTACTTCAACATTGATGTTTCATATTCTAAATTTTTGTTACAACCTTTTTGTTGGAAAAATTCACTGATTGTCAACATTTGAGTAATATTTGTGAAAAAAGAGAATATAATTTTGATCTGGAATCAAATGAAATTGATATGGAGCTGATGTGGAGCTCATTCCTGTGTTGATATCTGTATGAAATCAATGTCCGCCCTATCAATGAGGCAATGATTGCATTCCTGTCTCTTAATTGTTTGAAATATTTTATTATAAAATAGTTTGACTTTTATGTGAATTGTGTGAAGAGTTGGCGCAAAGCTGAGGCAAAATACCAGCACTGGTCCAATGTTATGCTGTGCTGTCCGTCCAGTCAGTGGAGTGGATGTTAGGGTTTCTATGGCAAACAAAATGGTCTCATCGAGTGAGGACTGAGCGACTCAGCGCTTGGCTTACGGCTCAACACAACTCAAGTGTTATTGACTCCGAAAATATTTTGAAAATAGTCGGCAAAAATACTCGAGAATTATGTGTTTGAAAATCACGCGTTTATTTCAAAATTAATAAAAACCACCAAAACATGAATTTTTATTTACCTTTGAGTTTGTGTTCAATAATTTCAAGACTTCATTAAAAGCCAACAAATTATTAAATGCTTTAAACTAATTGTCGACAAAATGTTTGACTCTTTTGAATGTCTGACTTGTCATTCAAGTAAGCGATTAATTCCGTTCATTATTTCAATTATTTAATCAATATTTTACTTAATACTTATTTTTCTGTTGTTTTAAAACCAAAATCTCAATCGATTTTTAAAGTATTGATTGTTTGTTTTGTGGCTTATTTTCTGGTCTTTTCCTGGGCTCAGACCCAATGACAGGAGCCAAGAGCCTATTCGTTACATTCAATTGGATTTAATTGTTTGCAAAACTCAAGCCTCAGTTATGCAAAGCTTTTGGATTTTTTGTGTTTTAAGGATTAATCTGAGTTTTGTTTGAGAAACAGATAAGGAAATCAAGTCTTGAAATAATTCAAGTGTTAAGATATTCAAGTATTGTATGTCTTGTATGTCATTCCTATGGTCTGTTGTGTTGGCAACAGATATCCACTTCATATCCATTTGATTATTATCTAAGACTGGATGCAAATCAGTATTGAATTTGCATTTTCTGAATATTTAATCGATGAGTCTGTCATCAGAGAGAGTATAAAATCGGATATATTTATGATAACAGAGTATTCAACGCATGACGAGTGCTCTCGACTACAATCCATGGGTTCATCTGTGAAATGATGAACAGCATAAACAGTTTTCAATTAAGTCCCGGTTTGAAAGTCCGGACATAACATTCATTGTTTCGATTGTTTTAATTATCAAACGCTTCACAAATGATATTGAATTGAATGCCTCGACTCTGAGTGTCTGTCACTCTCTGAAAGTGGGTGCCATCAGAACTGCCATCAGAGTTGGCATCAGAACTGGCTGTCAGTCATTATTATAATTGTTTTCTCCAAATATAGTATAAAATAATCAGATGGTAATGAATTCCATCCCTTATCTCAGTTCCAATCTTATAGTAATTTTCAAGACTTGAGACAACTCTGGAGTAGAAGTCAATGAAAACTAAAATCAGTTCTAATTTTATCCTCTTTTTTATGAACAGTTGATTCGGTGAATAACTAATGGATCTGCAAAACAACTTTCATCCGCACGACTACCGACTCGACGGTTCGGCCACTCCTTCAATGGTGTCAGAATCGGGTGCAATGAATCAGATTCCGGCGTCGGGTTACTATGAGTTGGACCAGTCATCACATCACCCGCCGATTCATCACACACTTAATCCAGCCATAGAAGACCCGTACGGCACCCATTATGGAACCCGACCCTCGCCTCAGATGCACTCTCCGGGCGGTGCGTTCCCATACAACGCCTACGACGACGCACCGCAGGGCTACTTAGATAGACGGCCCTCATTCGACGACTACGCTAATTACGGGGGCGGCTCTATTCACGGCCCCCAATATGTGAACAATGTTTCTGCCGGACAACTGCCGCACACAGTCTATGAAGAAGAGACTCCATATGTATCCAACTCTCATATGACACCAATGCCTCAAATGCCAGGTGTCGAACATCTAGTGATGACCGACGGCTCGTCCGGTGACGTCAGATACAGAGATCCAGACCTTCACGAAGTGATTGAGTTTTTAGGTCATCCCAATAATATAATCCGCGCCAACGCCGCCGCATATCTGCAACACCTCTGCTTTATGGACGACAACATGAAGTCGAAGACCAGAGCGTTGGGAGGAATACCTCCACTCATTAATTTATTATCACAAGAAGTACCAGAAATCCAACGGAACGCCTGCGGAGCGCTCAGGAACTTGAGTTTTGGCCGACAAAACGATGAGAACAAACGGGCCATACGTAACGCCAGCGGTATTCCAGCACTGGTCAGACTTTTGCGCAAAACTGTCGACAATGAGATCAGAGAACTCGTTACAGGAGTTCTTTGGAATCTTAGCTCTTCTGAAGAGCTGAAGAGACCCATCATTGACGACGCCCTCACAGTGTTAGTGAATGTGATTATTATTCCTCATTCTGGTTGGGATCGTAGTATAGACCCTAACCTTCCGGCACCGCCTGGAGTTATGTCCAATGGCGGTGACATTTATTGGTCAACAGTTTTTCGAAACGGCTCTGGAGTTCTGCGAAACGTGTCCTCTGCCGGGGAATACGCCCGAAGAAAGTTACGTGAATGTGAAGGACTGGTCGACGCCTTATTATATTTAGTGCGTTCGGCGATCGGTAAGAACGATATGGACAACAAATCGGTGGAAAACTGTGTTTGTATTCTTCGAAATCTGAGTTATCGGTGTCAGGAAGTGATAGACCCTGAATACGATAAACACTATTACGCCAATCAAAACAATTCGTTAAGTCCTTCGACATCGCGGGCGGCGGCCATAATGGGTGGCATCGGTAACAAAGTGGGCGACAATTTGGGCTGTTTTGGTGGCTCTAAGAAGAAGTCAAAGGACTCTTCCTCTTCATTGACATCTCCGTCGGCTATTAGTTCTCCGATGAATTCATTGGACACCAAAACCCAACAGTTGACGATATCTGGCAATAGTGGTGCCAATGGGGGAACAATGACACCCACTTCACCTCCTGTTCCTCGTCCCCGTTCAGAACCTGCTCGTGGAATGGAACTACTCTGGCAGACGGAAGTGGTTCAGCCATACTTAGCCCTTCTCTCTGAATGTTCAAATCCTGAGACCCTGGAAGCAGCTGCCGGTGCCATTCAAAACTTGGCCGCTTGTTTCTGGCAGCCCAGCATCGATATAAGGGGTGCCGTTAGAAAAGAGAAGGGTCTCCCTATTCTCGTTGAACTTTTACGTATGGAAGTGGATCGTGTGGTTTGTGCCGTCGCCACTGCTCTCAGAAATCTGGCGATGGATTCGAGAAATAAGGAACTGATCGGCAAATATGCGCTCAAAGACTTAGTGTCGAAACTACCGAACGGTAATATACAGCACGACTCCAATGCCAGCGACGATACGGTGGCCGCAGTGTTGGCCACTCTTAATGAAGTGATTTCTAAGAATCCGGATTTTGCCAAATCTCTTCTGGAGGCGGGGGGTCTCGAAAGGCTACAAATCATTGTCAAACAAAAGGGAAAGTTCTCGCCTCGAGTCTCAAAATTCACTTCACAGGTATTCCTTTGAATCGAATGGTTTCCCAAATTAATAACTGTTTATATGATAGCTATTATTCAATATGTGGCAACACGTAGAGCTCAGGGAGGTCTACAGGAAAGCCGGTTGGAAAGAGTCTCACTTTATTGTCAATCAGAGAACATTATTATCGAGAACCACGTCTTCGTCCACTCCTAACAGCGCTAATAACACATTAACGCGACCTATGAGTACAGTCGGCGGCACCCGTTATGAGGACCGAACTTTACCGCGAGGTGGAGGCCGTGATCTCAATATGAGTCAAATGCACGGAAGGGTAAGACTTTTTTAAATCAACCCATAAATTATTGCATTGAATACCATTGAATAGCAGTAAAGAACTCCATAATCATTGGATCCAATAAATTGGTTCAAATGTTTAGTTTTTCGTCAAATTCTATGATAATTATTATTAATTTCAGAACTTTTTGCTCCGAAAGGGTTTTGAATTTGAAATTTAATTTAAGTCATTAAACCACTAAAACGTGACATACGTTGGCTTTTCTAATGAAATTCAGTACAAACCATACCTTTCCTCAAATCGATTCGTTATTTGAATTAAAGAACTCTTCGGTCAATGAAATACAAGATTTCGCACGAATTTTGTGTTTATTTTATTCAATTTCACACTTAATTAAAGTTAATTAAAAATCTCTTTATTTTTGTTAATAACTCAATTCAATACTCAAAAAGTGTATCAAAGCTTTTAATGGATTTACTTTTGGGGAAAATAATTTGTGGGAAATTTCATTTTCAAAATTACTAAACAATAACTTCTGAAAAATTTCAAACATTTTTCAGTAAAGTTCTAAACATTTATCTTTTTCACGGATCACTTGTTCTGGATATCATTTTCCAGGAATAAAAATAGCGATAAATTTTCAAATTAAGTGCTTTTGTTGAAAATACTGCAGTTTTTCTTATTTTTTTTGAAACAATATTTTGTTTATAAACTGATATTTATTTGATTTAAAGCTATAATTAATAGTTTAATAGAATATGTTTTTGTCTCAAATGTGTGATTGATTTCCTGTAATCCATAGCCTGAAGAACTGGCGCTCTCGGAGATGAACCAAACTGATGGTGTGCTGTCCCCTAACCAACAGCAGCAACCATTACTACACCGTCCACCGATCGGAGGAATTCCCATTTATCCTCCCGGAGCGGTATTTAAAACTTTATACTCCAATCAATTTTCATTTGCTTTCATTTATTGGATAACATCTTTGTACTAATACTGTTTGAAATGCCTTTCCCTTTGCCCTTCCCATAGCAACCGCCTCCATCTCATGGATACTAATTAACTAAAAACTCATCGTTTTGTAAATGAAATGAAATGTTTAAGAATTCTTTTTTAACATAATTTAAAGCTTTAATCAATCAAATAATTGCTCATAAAGTCAGTCATCGCATATCTCATTGCTTTAGACTCAAAATTCTTGACCTCTTTGTTATTTGGGTACGTCTTTGGCTCTCTTTCTAACCATTGATTAACAATTGATTTGAATCTGATTTTCATTACTCGAAACTAATGTTCCGATCATTTGATTGAATGTTTTCTCTGCTTTTCTGACAGACATATGTTCGAAGTCCGACCTCAGAGCCGGTTTACGCTCAGGTGAATCGGGAGCGCAAAAAACATAACAGTCGTCCCAATGATAGCTCATCACAAACAGCATTACTCGGATCTGACAACTATATGGTGGACCACAACGAACCCATTTATCCGCCAGCAATGCCCGCCGGCGATTCGTGGGTGTAGTGCCCGGACCTCCAATTTGGCGGGCTTTGGCTCCAGATCTTTCTCTTGATTGTGTCCATACCTTTGCTATCGAATCAAATTCTGATTAATTGCTTGAAATTGAATGAGAAGTGGGACTACCTTTGAAAGTAATAGTTGTGCCAACATTTGTGTATTCACTGATTCACTACAAAATACAAATTGTTTTTAAGAAATCATAAAATCATTAATACTTTTATTGCGAACCGTTTTGTCTCATAAAACGCTCAAAATTTTACTTAATTAAGATTTTCAATGTTTTCTTCGATAAGAGAGAAAAATATGTAAATTATTTAGCGATTGATTCCTTCCCTCGAATATAAATATAAATAATTATTTAAAAGCAAATTATTCGAAAGGATTACTCTTTTTATGAGTAGTTTTTTCTCAGTTTTTTGACGAAATTAAAACAAAAGTGATTTAAAAGCGAAACAAAACTTAAGACAATAGTAAAGAACTCTCGAAAACCGTATTAACTATTGTTTGAAAAGTCACTAAATGTGGACATTATTTGTAATTTTCAACGTTATTAAAGACAAAACAGAGTTTGAATTATAATTTTAATTATAATTTTTTATTTTTAAGAATTTTTATTTAAAAGTCGTCTCGAATTTTGTATAAATTATTTTTTAATTGAAAAATGTGTCGAATTTTTTCATTGCTATTCATTTTGATATTACATTCGTTTTAGTCCTGTTTTATATAAAAACTATGCATTTATTTTAGGGTTAAATCAAAATCAGAGCTTTTGTCAAATTATTGAGAAATTCATTAAAGTTTCTAATCTTTGAATCATTTGAAACAAACACTGTTTTTGTTTTGCTTTTCGTTAAATGTTTTACTCATTTATCTAATCCATTGCGAGAGCGCACGACTGCCTTAATGGTAGTCATCTTAACGAGCCTGGTCAAAAATCATTATCAAGAGTATAGGAACGCAATACTGAATATCAATACTGAATAAGGAAACTAGCTCACTTTGGAGAAGTAACGATGTTTTTGAATGAATAAAATGAACAAGCATAATGAATGAACATAAATTGATTTTCATAGACTATGTATTGCTCATCATTAAAAGCCCTTGCTCATCCGATATTAAAGTTTGCGAACCCATACTGTAAGGAGAGAGTGGTGCTTAAAATGATCATTAATTTGTATCACTCATTGACCCTAATGTGAAATTCTTTGGTTAACTCAGGTGAATGTCTTGGTCTGTAGTTTGTTTAACTATGCTTTTAAGCTTGATAAATTTAGAATCATAACATAAGATGAATCAAATGCCAAACTTTAAGTGCAAATAAGTTGGGAAATGTTTTTATTTAATAAATTCAATTAATTAACAGAAATAAAAGAATTGGTTGAACTGAAACTCGAATTTGAATAACAGATGTATTTGTTGAGTATTTCGAGTGAATTCAGCGCTCATTTAGTTTTATGAAAACATTTTCAAACTGAGGAAAGCGTGTTATGAGCGCTGCCTGTAATGGAAAACCGGTAAAACAATTCAGTGGTAATGGCATTGCAGGTATATATACCGCCCAACGATCGCAACCTGTTTTTTAAGTCTTCACATCATAGAAACGGACAAAAAGTGTGTTCCTCTCAATGCTATACCAATGAATGTAAACATGAGTTTAGTCTCCATTGCAGTAAACCTATGAATGTGGCCATCATTTCGATCGTTTAATTTTATTGAAACCATATTTAATCGAAAAGTTTTATGTTTTATGTTTTCAGATGAGATAAAAATATTCTCCTTTTTATGTTATTTTCGATATTATTTGTGAGAAATTTGATTTGGGGTTTGATATGAGCCATACATATGCGGTCATACATATGAGGCTCTCTCTCACTATAATTTAGTCTCATATTCATTGAGCAAAACATTAATAGACATCAATCGCCACACCCTTTAAGCCTAGACTTATTGCAAAACTATTTGAGTCAAATTTGAGCCCCAATACCAGGAGCATATAATAATCATCATCATCATCATGGAACTTTATATGGTTTGCGTTCTCATTGCTATGTGAGTAGACATCGAATGCCAGGCAATGGCTTAATAGGAAAGCCATCGATATTGGCGTCAAATAAGCCCAGAGATCACTACTCCTCACAGTTTTAAATATTTTGAAAAATTGATGACTAAATGACTAAAACGACTGAATATTTTCTGTGATCTTAGAGTTTGATTGACAACTAATCCAATATTAATGGTCGACAAGAGCTTAACAAATATTAATGTATTAAATGTATTAATGAGAAGCAATTTTTGATGATTACAGAGCGATGTCAATGATTATCATAAAAGGCATCCAATGTTTTATGTCTATTAGCCATCCGTTGCCCGACAAAGAGCTTCAGTGGAGACGATCTCCGCGTTTGCCGTCACAGGAATTAAGAGTCAAAGAGAAGAACTCCAATAAAAATAAGAATTGGAAAAAGAGATCCGAGAAACAGCCTTTAGCTCACGCAGAGGTCGGTCCCTCCAAAACCATATCAATTATTGATTAATATTCTGACACAGAATACTATTGTATGGAATCCATGAGAAATAGACACTTAGTTCTCATTAGAGATTTGGATTATCAGATTGAACATGTTCATCTGTTCATGTGTTTATATGAAGATACTATTTGTATCTAGTTACTTTTATTGGATCAACACAAATAGGGAAACACTTAATCTGATTATCGCTTAAATGCTATTATTTTTTAGACTCAGACAAAGCTTTAGAGTGTTTTGAGAAACATATCAAAAGTATTAGTGTTTTCTCTAAATTATTGAGAGCTTTAAAAATAGTGAAATGTGTTTATGGATTGTTGTTTGAGAAGTGTTTGAGAGAAGAGTCTAATATATAATTTATTGAACGCCAGATACCGCTCGAAAGTGTTTTCATTGAAGACGACTCGATCGGGATTTCGCCCCCAAGAGATTCCTCCACTCAAAGACCGGAGAGGGCTGAGCGAATCGAGAGGATGGAGAGGGTGGAGAGGGGCGACAGCAGAGCTACTATGGTTTGATTTAGCGCTACACCACTGGAGCTCTAATTAAGGCGAAGAGCATTTTGTTTGGAATTAACGAAATATTGATCTCCAAAAAAGGCAAACATTTGTAGACATTCAACAAACAAAAGCAGAAATCTTTTTGTTGGCTTTAATTGCTGTCAATTGCTATGAATGAGTAAAATGAGTAAATATATAATAATTAGCGTTCAGTTATTCCCAGTTATTCACTCGGAATCTGTTCACTAACTGAAAGGTTGTCTAACGATTGATAAGAGGAGCGGAAGAGTTTGCACTTTCTTTAAACTTTTAAATTAGTCAACAATTCTTATATTTTTAATCTTTTACACAATAATTGATTAGTTTTTGGATTATTCAAAGTTTCATATATTTGTTGTGCTTTTTATTAAAGTTTTATTAATTTTGTCAAAAGTTATCACAATTTTGTTTTCAGAATCTCTTTCGAAGTCATATATATTTTTGTATATTTTTATCAAACTTTTAAAACAATGGTTTTCAATATTTTTGAATTAATTTGATAATAAATTGTTGTGGATAACGACGCAATTATCAAATGAAGATGGTTCAATTTGATTAAACCTTTCACAGAAATATATCAGTTTTCTGATTAATTAATAAAATTTTTCAAATTCTGAGTCATTTATTAATTTTAATTTCCCTTAAAAATAAATTTTCTGAAATCCAAATAAAACTGGAAATGAATTTTCGATTTCATATCAAATTAATTATTCATTTGCTGTGAATCGGAAATTAATGATAGTTTCGGAGTTTTAGTAAAACAAAGGCTTTTGAGAGAAGACTTCATCTAATGGTTTAATTAGTTTCGATTCGGATGTCGAGTAATGTATCTCTTCGTGGAAATCGTTTTAATTTGTTATAAAAATAATTCATAATTTGTTTTGCAAAGAGTCAAATGCGGACTAATTTCCATTGTGACATTTCGTATTCATAGTTGTTCCTAGTTGTTCATGGTTAATTTTGCTATTATCACATTAATTATGGCCATTAGTATTCTCTTTCCATTCACCACTTTATTTGAATTCAATGAATATTTTGTTATTTCTTCGAAAATCCAAAATACATTAAAAACAAAACCTTTAAGATTCCAATTAAATAGGTTTGATTGGCTGTTATACTAGCAATTAAAATAAGTATCTAGCCATTTATCAACTCTTGTAACTCTTCTAATGTCTTGAAGAGGTTTCTCTTTGACTGCATTTAATAAATAATTGAAATCAAAGACTTTGTTGGAAGTGATTTGAATGGAAATAATTAATGATTATATCATTAAAAGTTAGATAATTTGTTTAATTGAAAATAGTATCATGTTCATTTATTTTGCTCCGAATAAAAACTTTTGTGATTAAGAATTGTCTCTCATTTGGATAATAAGCTTCTTTAAGATATGGGAATTGCCATAAAGGGAACCACATTAAAGGGCTTTTGATAAAACATGTTTTCAATGAAAGGCAGTGTCTATGCAAACGTGGTGTCGGAGAATAGCAATTAGTGGCGCCTATTATGGATCAGTTTGGCTGAGAAGCTCTCACAAGAATGGCTCCAATAATGAGAATCAACTAAACTGAAGACATATTTCACTTCTGTTGGCAGATATAACGAGTCTATAGTTTATCGGAGACAGCATTTGCTGTAATGATAGAATGTGCTGACCATTACTCAACATATTATGTGTTTCCCCTTTAGGTCCAATACAGAGAAAGTGGTTCATTAAAGGGAAATGTGATCGAAGACAACCGTTGGACCGAACCTTCAAATGTGTGTAAATCCATTGCAAACGAACACAAATCAAATGCAATCAAAATTATATCAATTCGAGTGACAAACAGATATCTATTCCAAGAAATTACAGTTAAGTAATCCAAATATTATTAATAACGTATTTTAAAAGCAATTCAACTCATTTACAAGAGTTTAATGGAAAGGTTGTGCCACTGATTAATCCAATTTTGCAATTCAAAGCATATATTCATGGGTTGGCTCATTGGCAGAGCTTATCTATGCTGTCAAATAAGGTATTTAAAAAATTGTATTTTCCCGACACACAGGAGAAGTCGTTTTTATTAATGATTTGGTTTTTTTTGTAAACACACAAAAAGGGCTTTTAAAGCACTTTTATTCGGTAGGTCTGAGCGAACAATAGGGGGATCATTTTGTGGGGTCATAAAAGAGTGGATCGCAATTTTGCACAGAATATGTTGTGTAGAGTCTCTACTCATATATCATTTCCATCGAAGTGTTCCACTGTTTGACACTTTCTATAATGAATTCCATCACTCGGTTATACGACTCACACATTCCGAACACATATTCCTTTGAATTGAATGCACACTTCATATGCTTTGATGTATACCCTATTCTATGCCTATTCTGAGCCTATTCCGAGTCTCCCATCTATTCCGTCAGTTGTGATGTAATTTCCAAATAAAACACGTGTTTATTATTTGATTTAACTTCAAAAGTGGTAAACTTTTTGAAATAAATGGCAAAAAATCTCTGAAATCTCTTTTAAACCGAAAGAAATTTTCGTTTGAAATGAGTTTTTTGAAACTTATTCACCAAAGAAATGAAATTTTTTGAATTTCAAACATCGATTCGACTATTTTGTCAATAAATCAATGGATTGCATCGAAAAACATTTATTTTATATGATTGTCACTCGAGTTTTGAGAAGTTTAAGTTTAGCATGGCCATTGATGGCCAACTCTAAAGTTGATTATTGTTTGCATTTAACAAGATCATACTAGCAATCTCTCAAAAAAATGAGCAGCCTAATTCAATTTATTCGGCTTTACTGTCAAACTTCCATTATATAAATTATTTTTTGGATTTTCAAAATCGATCTGGATGTAATTTATCAAGATCATTTATTTTTTGTTAAAACTTCAAAATAAGCCGTTTTTCAATCACTTTAGTCATAAGTTTTTCTCTAAAATTTTGAACTTTCAATGGATTGTATGTCGGATCAAATGTTTATTTGAAATTGAATTCAATCCTCAGTCTATTATAGTGAGGACAGGAGTGATAACTCAGGTGGTGGGCCCACAGCCAACCGACAGCCAATTTTCCACTATAGCAACACTGAATCAAATCCTTTCAAAACATTTAGACATTTAATTTGAAAATAGATTTTTGAGAACATTTGAAAAGAGTTTTCAAATGATAACACATTTAACAGACAATTACTCGAAGTCAGTGATAATCCGCACAAATCAATACTATTTGTTCAAAAGGAAGACTTCGACGTCAAAAAAGATATTTCTTTTGTCGAAATAGAGTTATCGGTTGGACTGACCCCAAGTCCACTGGTTTTTCATTTCACTTCTCTATGATTTGGATTTTCTTCAAATTGAAAAAAATTGTTTTCAATTTCTTTTCCTTAAATTCTTTGATCGCAAACAAAAAATATATTTTCAATTGGCTTTAAGTTCATATCAAAGATAGACTGTGTGAGGGTTTGTTGTCTATTTGACCTAGTTTATTTTATGATCTTTTTCTGTCTATTCAGAAGTATTTGATTAAAATTTTGAAATTCATGAAAGTATTTATCCTTTTTCTCACCAAACTTTTGCCGATAGTCTTCACCTCAAAGAGAATATTGTGCGCCAAAGGAGCAGTCGGTCTATTGGTTATGTCTGTCCATATTTGCAATTGAGAACGATATCTGGTGTAAGAGTAAGGATAGAAGAGAGCGAACTGGTGGATCTCATTTTCCTGATGGCACTCCAAAACAAAGGCAAAGGAGAGGACGTAACGCATTCTGTGCGGAGAACTTCTATAGTAGAATACATTTTGAGCGTCAATTCTGCACCTGTTCTCAAATCAAGAAAGTATTTGAATTAAAGAAATTAGAGTTAATCTAATGAAGGTATGAATTAGTGCTTTGGCTGATGATTGTCAGCAATACTAATGAGTGCTTATTAGAGACGAGCCCAACATCTCAAGGGAACTACCATTTGGGCCAACTATTCATATATCGCATGATTGAATGTCATTAAATTAGACTAATTTTAAAATAGATTTATGCTCTCAAATGTAATGCACTCTGGAATTGATAAACACTCAAATTGAATCCGGGCAAATCGCAAATGAAGGCTATCCTCACTCAAGACTATGACTCGACTTTACTTTCAATACAATTGATTATCACTCAGTTATCAGATAATACTCGACATCGAAGTTGTTTTACTCAATAATTGCTCCAAAATTAAGGCAAAATTATTTTTATTTCAACAACTTTTCAGATAAATATATTGAAAATAAGCGGAAGAATGAAAATCAATTAATTTGCTAGATTATCTTCAGATTTGGAAATACTGCTAAACAAATAAAACTAATAATTTCTTAACTAGGATTTCATTGAATAGTTGAGCGCTTCCATTGAGTAATTCAATTAGTTTTCGCTGATTTTGTCAAATATAAGCAAATTTATTACTTTTATTCAATTTGTAAGAATTTTAATTCAAATGGTGTGTCATATGAGTCATATCCTATCAAAACACATCCCTCTCCTATTGGATGCTTTTGTTTGAAATATTCAACCGATTCTTACGCTTCAAAAGACACTTTCCTTTTGATAGTCTGTGTGAAGAAAAAATATGTGACTTTGGCTGAGGATGTGCTCTATTTTTGAGTTTTAATAATATTTAGCGCAGAGCTTAACATAAGAGACAGAGTTGTGTCAGTTTTTCACTCTTTTCAATATATCGTTTTTATCTTCAATTGTTTTCTACTCAAATTGTTTTGCAATCGCACAGAATATTCTGTGCAGTTAAATATATAGTAAATCAAGTCATTGAAGCATTCATTAACAGCCTCTCGATTTCAATTGAATTGGACTTTTTATTATTATAATTCTCCCCGATCATTTTTCACTTCTCAGAAAAAGAAGAGAATAATAAAAATAAGTTACAATTCAAAGAATTCTTTCGTTTTGAGGCAAAAGCCATGTTCCTAGTTGCACTTATACTTAGTACGCTAAAACTTAATTTAAAGTGTAAACCAAAGAAAGTGTGTTCC
>JAQGBD010000247.1:0-38418 GCA_034698165.1 Punctoribates punctum | reverse complement strand
ATCAGGGGTCGCCACGGGGGGGGGGGCAGTTCAACTTCCGCGCTGTCCGGCGAAAATTTCGCTATTTCTTGAAGAAACGTCTGTTCATACTTCGTGTACACTCCTGGAGAACCGCTATAAGTAATAATAGAGAAGACCGCAGACCAAACACATCACAAGACTTGTCACCTGAGATCTAGTCTCGAGTGCTATTCAATGCCTTCACAAGCCTTTACTCTTTGAACTCTTCGAACTTCTGTGTTAAGGGATCCGTTTCTCAAAATTACTTTTTTCGTTCAAAAATAAATGTCTTCGAAAATATGAGTTGACTTCATATAAATCGAATAAATTTTATTCAAAAATTTCATTTAGAGTGAAATATCATTTGATGCTAAAAAGTACCTAGACATATTCTTAAGTTCCTCATATTTATCTGGTTTTTTCACTACTTGATATCAAACAAGAGTGAGTGGAAGTGTGTCCTACCTGTGCCCTACCTGTGCATCCCTCACTTTAAATGATTAATGAAAATTAATAATTAATGTGAAAACAAGAGAAAACTCCATTGACTTCAATGACTTCCACTTATTTATCGAATAAAAAAAATCAAAAATAAATTTTTTTTTATTATTTGTCGATTCCTTTCGTGATTTATCGCTATAGAAGTGGAACGACTCGGATAACAATCAAACGAAAAAAATGGAAAAAATATTCAATTGAAATATGAATCCCATTAAACCAGAAAACACTATATGTGTGTCAACTCATACGTAAAGACCAATAGAATTAACACTTTTATTGGCAAAACTTTTTTTCGGTTTTGTGTGAATGCTTTCCAAACATTTAATTGGTTTTCACTTTTGACAAATAGTTTGCAAAGTCATCGCCAAACAGAACCAGAGAACTGGTCTTTCATTCAATAAATATCTATTCAATACTATTGTCTCTCTTATTATTATTCTAATCGATGGCCAACTGTTGTGTGTTTCCAATCGATGACAAATCAGACTTAAGTGTGAAAACTGGCGGAGACTAAAGAGAAGGACATCGAAGAGGAAAAGGATGAGAAACTCCTCAAAACTGAAAAGCAAGAGAAAGACAGTCTCACCAACAACAAGGGTTCGGTGAATAGCATCGAACGGGTGTTTGTCTGCCGGTGCTGTTCTCTGGTCTCTGTCTGTTCGGCTAAAAGGATGGCAAAAGTGACGAAATTTTTGCTCTTTATCTTCAATTTTATTCTCTGGGTTTGTATTCATTAGTTTTGTTTATAATTTGATTGAATTCCATAACTTAATTGATATTATGAATCAAATTCTCAATGAGTTACACGAGTGTAACATTGTTTCACCAAGGTGAATTTTGGCAAAAGTTAATTGACTAATAATTGTATTTTAGATAAACATCAATGAATTGGTTTTAAAATGAAATTAATTTGAATTTAATTAAATAGTTGTTCGGTTGGGTTATCTGCGGGATTGGAATTTGGCTGATAGTTGACCCGAAGTCGTATGAGCCGAGTCGTTTTATAGACACCTACAACATAGTGACCGCCGCATACATTATGATAGTTGTCGGCGGAATTATCATGTTTTTGGGTTTACTGGGATGTGCCGCTGCTTTCACCGAAAACACCAAACTTCTAATTTTTGTAAATATAAGACAAATTCAGATAAATATACTAACAATTGTTTAATTCTGATATAGTACGGGGTAATGCTCTTGCTTCTTTTTGGTCTACAAGTGGCAATCATCACATTAGGAATATTTCATGGATTTGGTGATCGGGTAACAAATATTCCGTTTTCTTATCAAAAGCTCAAAAGTTATTCAAAGTTTTTTAATTTTGGTTTTTCTTTGTAAAGCTCTACAACTTTGCGTTCAGGGAATTGATCGCTGAATTACAGCAATACCCATACGATGACAAATCCCGGGGTTTTATTGACTTTTTCCAGGTTAAGGTATGTATAGCTCTAAAATTTATTTACTTATAAATCATTTAAAAGGCATCGGATTTCGGAAGCACTCAAATACCATAATAGAAATTTTAGATTCAATACATCAGGAAATTCGCGAACTTTAGAACCAAGAATATTTAATTTAGTTATGTGAATTTTGTTTAATTTTCAAGTTTTATTGAGTTTTACCTAGAACTTTTCAAATTTTAACTCAATCTAAAGTAATTAAATTTAATAGTTTTTCAAAATAATGTAATTTTAATGGAGAGGTTGTAGTCGTTTCTGAAGTCTGAGTGAAATACATTCAAAAGTAGAAAAAATTATTTTACATTTGAAATAATTGGTTGAAAGCCTTTGCTATAGAATACACGACAACTTTTCACTCTTGGCATAAAAGTCTTTTAGAACGAAATAAATTCAAATCTGATGTTTCATTTCGTAACACAAGTCAGGAATCGTTATACAAAAGCCAGTGAATGACAGGTCATTTCATTCAGAGAAAAAACTTATGTGTCATTCAATATGTTTGGCAGAAATTCAAAAATGCCTTTCAGTGCGAAATTAAGAGCATTTTTCGAAACTGAATTTCCTCATTCATTCAATAATTTATTAAAAACCAAGTTTTAAAATAACAACGAAAAGTGATTCAGTCATCACTCAAGTGAATCATCAAAATAGAAATGAGTGAAAGACTAACCGAAAACTAGGTATTCGTTATTTACTAAACAAATATTAATTCTTTGGGACTTATTTTTGTAAGGATTGCATTAATAATCAATAATTGGCATTGTTAGTTTTGTGCCTTGATTCAATTAGTATAAAATACATGAACACTATTATCAATTGAAAGCCAGTCCTTAGAACAAAGTTTAACTGAAGAGGAGAGCACTCGAGTAAAAACTTTTCCATATTTCATATCAGTATTCAATTCTTTATTCAATTATTTGAATCTCACGATAGAATACGAAACTGAACTAGTTAACCTTTGCAAAAATTTGAATCTGCTATTGCATTTTCGGAAGTAATCTTTTATGAGAGATTACCTGCATATTAATCAAATAAAATTTCCATGGTAATTTCATGGATTAATTTTTTATATAACTAGATAAAACTGCATATTGAATTTTAATTACTTTACATAGATGATATATATTATTCTAGATCCTAATTTATAGCCGACTCCCATTTGTAAAGGTTTATCATGAAAACAAATTATCCAAAATATTGTCTAAAATATTGATTAAATTTGACGAGAATTGTATTGAATTACAGTTGAGATGTTGTGGTGTCGTCTCTCTTAACGACTATCAGAGGTACGGAATGTCAATCCCCACCTCATGCTATCTGACGGGCACTCAGTTTCTCAATCAAAAGGTATTAAAACAAATTAGAAAAACAATAATTTAATATTAATTTTGTTCTAATTTGGAGCCAAATAACAATTGATTATTATTTTCAAAAGGGTTGTGCTCTGGCATTACGGGAATTCCTTGAGCTTAGGAGCGGTATAATTGGGTTGTTGTGCTTAATTGCGGCATTAATTCAATTAGTTTTGATCGGATTGACTCTTATGCTGTTCTGTGCGAAGAAAAAAGATTACATCAGATAAGAGACAATGAATTCTCATCTTTAGAGACAAATTCAACGAATCGTAAGAATCTATTCAACGAAATCCAAGAATAGATAAGAAAACCCATTAATCGCGTAATCATTAAGCGATTCGACACTTAATCTCTTCTTTTATATTAATTTATAACCAAATCATACGATAGTTTTGTAGATTAGTTTTGTAAATAAAATTTATTTCAATTATTTAGAATTTTTGGGTAAAACAAACGAAACTCAATTTTCGACATTTTTCTCATATTTTATAATTATACACAATATTTCTGGTATTTATCAAAACACAAACAATAAAAAGTATTTATATTTATAGTATTTTCCAATTTTATCTATTAATTGATGTTATGATAAGTCATGTGCCGGAGTCGTCGGCGCCAATAAATTAAGGAATCCCTGGGTGTGTGTTAAGTGACAGCAAAAATACAAAACAAATAATAAGTTTTTCAATTAAAACCATTATTTAATGTTTTGAGAAAACGATATTACATTTCGATTAAAAGCTAATCAATGCATAAATTAAGAGCTATTTTGTACTTCAAACTGAAATCCCGGGCAAACCGATGACAAGACAGACATATCATTGAAGACATGACATCAAAGTGAAGGCTATCCGTTCGCTCATTGATTAATACGAATTAAATGATTAGTAGGTTTTCAGTGCAAAAGTTAGAAAATATCCATTAGTTAAGTAAAAAAATTTTACTCGAATTCAAAGTCTGGGCCCTTCTGTCCCTTCTGTGAGTGTTTGTATGCTTTGCGACACTTCTCAGAAATTGAATGAGAAAAGTATCCGGAATCACAAATACAGAGCCCGTACTGATCGCACACCCGATTCGTGTCATACTTCTGACAGTCTTTGTTTGAGTCACAGATATTTTTGGGCAAACATTTCCGGGAATAGGAATCGTATTTATAAAACAGTTTACAGACACAAGAATTTTGAAGACAAACTCGGTGTGAGTCGTCTGATGTCCAACAGTCAGAATCTCGATCGCAGGGACTGTCTATAGCCCTTCTCATAACGCATTTCAAAGAGTGTAAGTCTTGTGTCAAACCATTCAAACATCTGCACCCGTCGTATGCATCGCAGCGTCTGTTCTGGTCATAGCTCTGGCAGTCTTTGTCCAAACGACAGGTGAAGTACTTGCACTGGTTGTTGATGTAGTCGAACATATAGTTGGGTTTGCACTGACACTTGTGGTCAACGCAAACTCTATTGTCATCGGTTCCTATCCAACAGTCCTTATTCTGGAAACAGTTGCCATTTATTGAGGATAATCTCGATTTTATATCATTAGTCTCTTTGCTTAAACTCATTGATTGACAAAAATTAATTAAAATCGAAGCAAAGAAAACGTAAACACTTTTGGAAACCATTTTCTTATAATAATAGAAAAATACTTAAAACTAGTAATCAATTGAATTGTGATTACTTTTTACCTTTTTATCTAAAGACGATTTCAAATTACTGTCAATTCGAGTGGAAAACAACTCATTTACTCACTTATTATAATAGTTATAAAGGAATAGATTGCACAAGAATGGCATGAATTTCATGGTTGTCTCTTATGGTTGTCCCCTCACTTATCGCATACTCAGACTTACTATTTATTACTAATTGTTTTTATTTGAAATTTCAATTTCCCATACCTTGAAATAGTAGTCGACTTCTTGCCATACCGGAGCCGACTAAACACACGCTGAGTTCACATACAGCAAACTGATCAAGGTTATCAGAAAGGATAGAATCAAATTGATTGCATATTAGCTGGGCTGGCCTATTGAGCTTGACAGATTATTTTTAGAAAGTTCAAAGTGTTATCGAATTTTTCGAGTTTTGTTGGCAAACGTTGTGACAAATCATTTGTTTTAATTAAAATTTATTCTAATTCTTTGATAATTAAGTCTATGATTAGATTAATGAGTTATTTATATGCAAATAGAGTTCACTTCTTTCAGAACTTAGAACTAATTTCAATGAAAAAATCCTTTCAATCCTTCGAAACCTTTTTCAAAGACTTACACCTTTGAGGAAAAAGTTTAGTCTTATTTATTAATTAAAATATTGATTTGAGTAAATATTGTGGAATCCCATGAATACCATGGTCCATGGGAAAGATCAAATCAATGTTTATCATAATAACTTGCAGATGTTATTTGCCTAATAGAGTGAACTCGCTTATGAAGAATGAGGAAAAAAATTGTTTGTTTGATAAGTAGAAGAGTGTGACTAACTTTTATGGGAAAGTTTGAAATTGATTGCAATTTTGATTATGCAAGATTCTAATTGAATTTCAAAAACATTTTAAGCTATTCTTTGAATTATTTTCGATTACATAAAACATGAATTCGATGAAAACAAATTACATAAAAACTTTACATAATATGAGTAAACCTATAAAATTATATAAAATCTGATCATTATTTTCAAATTCATTTCATTGTATGATATAACAAGGTAATTACTAATTACATTTTATTGAGCAAGCTTATTCTCTGATAAAGGCTTGAATTTATAAGAAGTTTTACACAAACAGCATTAATAACTAGCTCCTAAATAGATGTTTTTATAAAGGTGATATACATTGTTATAGATAAGAACAAATTATTTTTAGCAAGAACAAATAAGAAAATGGGATAAATTTGGTTTTTTTGCCCGGATTTATGTACCTCTGTTTTAACAATCAAATCCCTTGTAATACATTATATAACTTGTTAAGTAACAGCTCTATCTTAGAAACAATAAGTTAAGTAACTGATCCGACATATAATCGGGAAAAGGATCTTGCATTCAATTTGCAGTCAGAGTAGGAACTGGTAGTTATGCGCTCTAATGGTTGTGTAATCGGAATATTCTGGAAAAATCATCCAAAACACAGAATAAGTGACGAATCAAATGTTTCCAATCACTGAATACCTGTTGTTATGTAATATAGACTCTTCTCGAACCCCTCTCTCAATAAAAAGAGAGGTTTTTGGCCAAAGTCTCACATTTGCTCAGTTTTTGATACGTTGTTTGACAGGAATTAATGTGATTTGAATTACAAAATGAGATGAGTTATGATCTTGGATGAAAGATCCAAGAATATTTTGAACACCCTTTAGGCTATCTGTGATTAATGTCAAAGAGTTGATAGTTTTGTTTTACGATTAATTCGTAACTATAAATGAATGGTTAACATCAAAGAGTCAGTCGTCGAGAGCGAGACACAGGACAAGTATGTCCTCAATGGTGACAAACATCTCGTTCACTGGTTTCGTCGGGGACTAAGACTTCATGACCAGCCAGCGCTTATTGAAGGTGATCCCCTACTCGTGCATATAGGATATTAATAGGTAATCTGTTGGACAGGGCTGAAGAACGCCACAACATTCAGATGCGTTTATTTGATCGACAAATGGATGGCTTTTGTTTCGAGTCGAGGGATCAACAAATGGCTGTTTCTTATTCAAGCGCTCGAAGACTTAGACTCCAGTCTCAGGAAATTGAATTCACGACTCTTTGTTGTCAGAGGACAGCCATCTGATGTGTTCCCTAAGCTGTTCAAGGGTAATTTCTCAAATTTTTCTTCTTTTAAAAATCAATAAATATTTTTGAGTTAAGTTAAGGAAAATTCTGATAATAAATACCTTTGAATAATAAAAACATGCTAGTTTATAAATTATTCATTAAATACTGATTGAAATTCATGATTTAACCGATTGGTTAGTTATTCTTGTCAAAAGAAAAACACTAATTTATTTAGAAGTAGACATCAATATCCAAGATCATTATATAATCATTTATATGATCACTCAAATAGCTTCTTAACAAATAATTTTCTAAAAATATTGACTTTCAGGGTAGTTATATAACATTATTTGTACAAGATTATATTTAGTCACTATTTGTAACTGTTGTCAAACTATAAACCGATAATTAATCACTTAATCCATTAAATTATTTATTTGTCTTATTTTTTAAGTATTAATGGATTCAAAAATAAGTTGAAAACCTTTCTTAAAATAGAATGGAATACAACTCACCTGTCCTTTGAGACCGAACCCGAACCTTATGGCAAACTACGGGACACTCATATCACCCAAATGTGTCACCAATCGGGGGTTCGGGTCATGAGGAATTGTTCACACACCTTGTACTCTTTGGAAACGATCTTGGATAAATGTGGCGGTACTCCCCAAAATTTTGCGCACTTCCAGAGTGTTGTGGCATCACTTGGACCGCCACCAGAACCCAAACCACGTATCACTTTGCAAACCATCGATAAGGCCGTATCGCCTATCGGTGAAGACCATGACATGAGATATGGAATTCCGACACTCGAGGAACTCGGCTTCGACTCTACCCAAGTGGTCAGTCAAAGCCCTTGGATTGGCGGCGAGAGTCAGGGGCTGTTAAGATTGGAGCGACACCTCCAGCAGAAGGCATGGATTGCTGTTTTCGGTATACCTCGACTGAGACAACAATCACTGTTTGGCACAACCAACACAGGACTGTCCCCTTATCTAAGGTTATGATTGATTTGATCCTTATTTGATTTGTCGACTTTATTATTGGGCATATATTCCACTCAATTATCAAAATAACAATTATTTAAATAACTTTTAGCTTAAAATTCATTATTGCCTGAGCTTTGAATACTGGGTAAGAATTCATTTGATTTTATCATTCATTTCAAACATTCGGTAAAATGTTTTATTAAATTGAAAGCACTTCTCGTCTGTTCTTAAATTACTTTATTCTTCATTCAAGCGATTGAGTGAAAGGCAATAATGTTTACCTATGAGTAGAAGAGTGACGGATAACTGTAAACAAGCAATTATTTGATATTAGAATTCAATGGATAAGAATAGAGTCGAGGTTTCCATTTGAAACATATTTCTGATGAAAGTATACCCAAAATAGAGTCCAAATGTAAACATTATTAACGCTTTTCAGTCAAAAAATGAATAAATGAAAAAAATTAATATTAATTCCAAATTAGATTCGGGTGTTTGTCGGCGCGACTATTCTACCAAGAGCTTTTCAACATCTACAAGAAGCTTAAGAAGACCAGTCCTCCCCTTTCCCTCTACGGGCAGCTACTCTGGCGGGAGTTCTTCTACTGTTTGTCGACAAATAACTTCAATTACGACACAATGATTGGGAATCCCAACTGTTTGCAAATCGCTTGGGATAAGAAACCGGAGTTATTGGAAAAGTGGGCTAACGCTCAGACAGGCTTTCCCTACATCGATGCCATACAGACCCAGATTATAACAGAAGGTTGGGTGCATCCGGTGGCCAGACACGCCACTATCTGCTTCCTCACCAGAGGGGGACTTTGGATCTCATGGGAAGAGGGAATGAAAATCTTCGACGAACTCCTTTTGGACGCCGACTCGAGCATCAACGCCGGCATATGGATGTGGCACTCCTCCAGCTATAACTTCCAACAGACCCCTTTCTTCTACTGTGCCATCAATTTTGGCCGAAAGATTGACACCAATGGCGACTACATTCGCAAATATGTGCCGGCGCTCAAGCATTACCCCCGAAAGTACATTCACGAGCCATGGAAAGCACCGATCGATGTTCAGGAGAGGGCTAAATGTTTTATCGGCAAAGACTACCCGATGCCAATCATCGACCACTTGGAGGCGAGTCAGACCAACTACAAGAAGATGAATAACATATTCAACAAATTTAGAGGTCAATCAAAATATTCAAAAGGATATCAAATTGAAAGTCAATATACAAATGATTTTAGTATTTCAGTTAATTAAACAAAATTCATATTAATATTAATTACAAAGTACCAAGGTATTTGCACTTTTGCACAGTTTTACGCACAAGTATTAGCCCCGCCATCAATCTCTCATTATTTGATGGGTATCTCCAAATTGTTAGTGAATTAGCTTATTATATGTAATTATCTTAGCATGGTGTTTTAGTATTGATGTTTTCACTAGTTTATTACCTTTAAATATTATTAAGAACTTTCGTTAACCAAGTTATTCACAACAAGTGTCTATAATCATCTAATTTATACTGGTGGAAAATTTATCAGAAGGCTTTGTGTGGATCAAGAATCAATTAGGGGCGAATGAGCTAGCTACTAGATTAAGTGTTCATCAATTCAGTTTATTGCATTCAATAGTCTATTATAGAAAATATTTTCATTTATAACAAGATTTTTGATAATGTTTACCAAACTTCTGATTAGTTTTCTATTTTCAAATCACCTTTTTTTGAAGAGCACTCGTTTTGATTGTTTTAATTAATTCAATAGTTTTAGCTATAATTCAGAGATTTCTGTGATTAACACGTTTTCAATTAACCTGGTTGTCTAATATTCGAGGGAATGGCAGTAAATATAAGAGATCACCAAGAGAGTTAGTCAAGCCACCTTAAGAGAACCTTCCTCTTGGTAATTTTTAGCTTATCTTCGATAGAATGGAGTAATTTACCGAAAACTGGTTTAATAACCATTTAAACCGAATTTTCAAATCGAAAACCCCGACCTCTGATACCCTGCCAGTGATGTGCTTAGCGATCCCGGGTAAAGATGCTAGTTCATTTCGTGTTTCTCAGTGATAAACCTATTAATTGGATCGAAAAAGTAATGCAGGCAATAGATTGACAAGATAAATTAGATGAGCAAAATTAACATGCTTAAAATTATATTAAACGCTAAAATGTTTAATTTCACTGCCATTTCCTTAATACTTTTTCTAGTATCATAACTTGAGCATGGTAGCCAAAATTAATTTATTTCTTAAGTAAATGATAGCCTAAATGTACAACTTTTTAACCAAGATGAATTCAGTCAAAAGATGAAAGAAGAAAATTTTTTGAAAGTCAGGTCAATTTGAAAGATAATTTTAGTCTTATTTAATTTCAATATGATATTTTCGAAATGATCTTGTAAGTAAATAAGACTAGAATTGCAAACTGAGTTACAGTTTAGTAAATTGATCCAGTTATTTATTCTTATTGAATTAGATGAAAATATATTACGAAAGGGCTTATTCTCTTCGATTCTAGCAATCTTTGGGAGAATGATTAATATCAGATTTCCTAAAGATTTCCTCAATATTGTTCAATTTCCTACCACTAATCAAAAATACCTTGCTATTCTACGTGAGAGAATGGGAATACCATTATAGCTAATTCCTTGATATCGTTTGAAAAATTAATCAAAATTTTCTGTTAGATTTCAAACATTTATTTATTAGTAATTCAGTGAATACATAAATTATTACATGTGTCAACAAGATAATGATCTTGCTACAAAACGATGACTTTAGGCTTTCAATTACTGAATGACTCTGAAAAGTATTTTGTTCAAGACAAGTTTGTCCATATTGCTAAGTTTAAGGAATTTTATATTGATCAATTAATGGTGTCAAATGATCTAGATACTTTTATTGGAGAATTTATACTCAGCATCATGGACATTTCTTGTTTTAATTATTCTCTATATTCTAATGTTTTTGAAGAAAAAAATATATTCTTGTTAATTGTGAATTTGAACTTTAGTTTCTGAAATAGTGTTTTGCACCAATTTATTGTAATTTTGAGCCCAAGAATAAAACTTTCGATATTTGTGGTCATATTTGCACTCAAACTAAATTGTCTTCAAATTGAGTCTATTAGTGGCAAAACAGACTCATCCGGTCATTAAATGTTTCGGAAAATTCTGGTGAAAAACAGGATAAAAGTCAAACAAATTATTGAATAAATGAAAATTACTTTAATTCGGATAAATAGATGAAATCCGAGTACATTCTGATAATAAAATTGATTTGAATTGATGTATGGGTTGGGATATAAACCTCATATTTACTTCAAATTCAGAATTATATAACATTTGACAAACTAATGATCGATTCATTGGTTGCGTTATATAACAAATGTTTTTGTATGAGTTTCAGACCAAAGATAACGAGAAGTTGTTTGTGTCTGCCTTTCCCTATCTCTCCCTAAGGAACTGACTTTTAACCAAATATTCAATTAACTAAACAAATGACAATAGATTTTCTGAATTGAGGCTAATTTATAAATGAACTATAATTTTATTAAATATTTATATCCGTTAAACATTTCCAGAGCTCAGCATAATTACAAATACAGTATTTGAATATTTTTGATATTATTTCTCATATAAGTGGATGTATTCTTCGGCAGCTATTATAAGAAGAAGTAATAAAATAAAGTTAACATAACATAAAGTTATTTGTGATAATAAAATTGAATAAATTGTCTAGTTCATTTGGTGAACTCTCTGACATTTATTATATAAATTTTAGAGAATGTGTTTAATACTAAATTGAATTCGAGGTGAAAATCGAAATTGAGTTTAAGAAAAGTTTTTTAAAAGCCTTTGGAATTATTTATTGTTTTGATATATTCTTATTCTGGGCTCAAATTCTGAGCAAATATTTATTATTGCAAAATACGGGAGAACTCAAACTCATTTATTTACTGAACTGAAAGAAAAGCCGAAAAATAAATGAAAGGAAATTCAAATTTTTGTTTATTCAAAATAATGATTGAAGGGATGACACAGTTTTTGTGAGCCTTGACAGTGAGAAAGAGTCTTGTTTTCAGGTGTGTTGCTATGACTCACAAAATTAATATTCCTCTATCAAGACATTAATAACTTTGAGTGAGTCCAACATCAATAAAAACAGATCAATACCGCCAACGAGTGTTGGACTAAACACCACAAAACTGTTGTCACTTATTATTAGAAGTCGTGGCAAACATTTAGTCGTTTCAGTTGTTAACAACTCTAATCATAGCAACCATTTGTTCAAAAGACAACTGAAGAATATTCCTAACATTTGTTGAATTCAATCAATTTTATGCTGTATTTCATTAAACTTTATTCTAATGTTTGAATTCAAATGTGAAATATCTCTAAAATAATGGGAAAAATTCAGTTACAGAAGTTTGAAATCTTTCTCAACAGCAATAAAAAGGTCTATCAATTGGGGGAAGAAGTGATCGGGAAATGTGTGATCGCACTCGAGGGCGAACTTCAGCTCTCAATGGTTTGAATACAGTCCTTATAATTTACCATGCTATTGTTACTTAATATTTGTCCAATAGATTCGAATGCAATTAGTGGGTATGGCTGAAGTCAAATGGACTGAGAACAAGGGTTCGGGCAATCATCGGAGGACCCGCACATATAAAGAGAATATTCAATACCTGGCACTGGACTATGACTTTGTCCGCAATAGTAATGTCATATTTGTATCAATACTTATATTCAATTGAATTGTGATTTCAAGCTTTCAATGGAATGATTACAAAAGGCATTCATGAGTTCCCATTCTGTTATCAATTACCCAAAGAGTAATCAATTAATTTGAGTCAATCGCCTTTTAATTAATGTGTTTTATCTTCTATTAAAAGAGGTATTCCCTCGAGTTTTGTTGGCTTTCATGGCTCAGTTAAATATTGGATCGAAGCAGAGATTGAAAAACCCATGTTTTCGTTCAACCATAAGACCAGAACAGAGTTTGAAGTGGAGGCCCCTCTTATTTGCGAGAATCTTATGGTATGCCCTTAAACTTAAATTGGGATAAACTACCACTGATTTGTATACATATTAGGTGCCAATGAGTGCAACCCATGAGAGAAAATTAGGCTTTTTATGGCTCAAACCGGGCGTTATTACGATCGACATCAATGTAGATAAGCGGGGATTTATTCCGGGTTTGTTTTTAATCTTTAATTATAGCCTTAAAGATAAGTAATCTTAGATAACAGACTTCACAACAAACAATATGTCATTTCAGGCGAATTAATGGCTGTAAACAGTAATATAGCAAACAAGACGTCCCTTCGAGTGACTCCTCGCGCGACTATAAAACAAACCCAAACTTTTACCGCAAAAGGAAAGCAAAAAACCAAAGAAACTAAATATTTAAGAGTCGAGGGAACCCCAGTTGAACCGGGACTTACCAGTGTTGAAGTTATCCAGGTAAGTAAGAATTGAATTTTCAAATCGTAGCACATTTTCAATTTGAAACCATTTTTGTGATATCAGGTTCCCGTTCCTGCGAACGTCCAGCTGTCAGTGGACTGTCCTATCATTTCAGTGACATATGAACTGCATGTGACGGTAGAGATTCCGTCGGCAATGAACACACACATAGACCTGCCTCTTGTCATCACCAAAGAGACTGTTTTGACAAAATCGAGCGCTTATTCTGTCCGAAAACAGTCGAACGGAGATATGCTTTACGTTCAGGTCTGAGACATTTGAGAGCAAAAGACTTGAATATGTCTTAAATTAATCTGAATTTCATGTCTATTCACTCTTCGCACAAATTAAAAGCTTTATATAAATCTCTACAAAAGTGTTGAATAAATCAAAGTCTGAATATTTTTATTCCAAACTAATGAATATTTATCGAAAATTTTTGCAATTTATTTAAGGTTTGAGTAATTTGTATAGAAATTCATTTTCCGCTCCAATCGACTCAATTAATGAGATTTTTCCCAGAATTAAAACAAAACTTGAATGGTAACCTTTTTGCCATTTAGCTATTTCACCATAATGTGCAACTGCCAGGATAGTCTTGGTAATGAATATTAGCCGATAAAAGATTAAATATTCAAAGGTTTCATCAGATATTTCGCAGAGACTAATGCATAAAATGGATCAAGCATAGTTGCATGACTTACATCCATTAAATATTAATCGAATTAACTGATCAATGTTGACCATGATCTTGCATGCTCCTTTCTTATTTAACAACATTAGGCTAACCATAAACAAGTGAAAGGTTTTTCTGAAGGTGTCTAATGTCCCCCAACGCAAACACGAGACTATCCTTAGAGAATTATGCTAGATTCAATCAAGTATGAGCTGATGCGATGCTCTTAAAAAATAATGATTGAAACAAATATTTTCATCTTTTTTCAAATTGAATTTATTTTTGTTTATAAATATTACAAAAAAAGATAGAAAAAAGTGTTTCATAAATAAAAATTAGATTTTTGTGTTTACTGTGAAGGCACTGAAATTAGTGGCGATCAGAGAAAATAAATCTGAATTATATCTGAAAAATGGTTATTACAGACCATATATTCCCAAAGAAATGGCTAAAAGTAAGTAAGTCCTGAGTGAGAGTCACATACACTTATGGCTGCACACAAATAATCCATTGGCAGAGAAACTGGTCTTTTAATTCAATTGCGAAACTATTGCCGTAATTTGATATACAGAGGAAGAAAATCGCAGTCTTTTTCACCGGCAATACGTCCGCCCATTGCGTGCATTACAACTCTAGTTTTTAAATACCGAAGAAAAATGAGAGAAACAGCAAAATTCTGCTCAAAGTTTTATCAGCAAATTCTTGTTCTAAAAAACTCAATATTTTTCCAAGAATTCAGAAACAAATTAGTTTAGCATGAACATCAGTGATAAATCAAATAAAGATAAGTTCTAAGTTTTAATTCAATGTAACAACTTTGGCAAAAAAGTAAGAGAGAGAGAGAGAGAGAGAGAGCTATAAAAATGGATTGAAACACATTTCTTGAGACACTATTTATACCCGAATCTAAGAATTTCCACTCTGGGAAACATATGACTGAATCTGAATTCAATGGAATTAACAGATTTATTCTGAAAATAAAAGAGTATTTTATTTGAAATGTTATTTTCAAAGGAAAATAAGAGAGAATTTCTATATTTATTTTATCATTTTATTGATAAGCCTTTCGTCGAAATATTCAAAAGTATTGAACTGAAAACGAATTTTAGTTTTTGTTTTGTATTGTTTGAACTGAATTTTTAAAAGATTAAAAGTATTTTTCAAATCATTTTTCTAAGATATGGTTAATATTTGAAAAGAAATATGATTATAATTCTTTGTGACTTATTATAACCAGGTAAAATGAAAACACACCCAAAGGCTTCTCCACTGATGTATGGCTTTATTTGATTAGTCAACGTTTCGGTGAATTTTAGGGTTTTTTGAGAAAAAGTATTTTAAATAAGATTTGTCTTTAAATTCCGGTGAATATAATAAAACATTTCAAACGCCTAAAGAAATGAAACAAAAATGAAAACAGAATTTGAGATAATTTCGTGACATAAAAGACGACAAATACATTGGATTTATGCGTTTTGAGGATAAGACCTAAAGACAAGTACTTCGTTAGACTCTTGTTTGGAGACAAATGACTCTCGAAGTCCATCTAATAGTGGGCTAAGAATTTCCTGAAACATATGACAAAATCAAATGTATTTCAGTCGACATTCGAGTGCAAAATCCGAGCTCAATGTTTGTCCACTTAGTCGGTGAGGCCCTTCTCTGGCAATGGTAAGCGCCGGCTATTGTATGAGCGATGTAACAGAAATTCGAGTCTCAAGTTTGGAGAGAATTCAATTTCAGAAAAACCTCTCTTAAAAACTACAATAAAATACAGGACTTTTCAAATACAGATATAAATGTCTTATCAAAAGTCATCCAATATTTCAGAAGATTTTTAAACACATTTGCCATAAAAAGTTCTTCATATTTGCGGAATTGCTTTCGATTTTCAGGAATATTCTTAAACTAAAATACTGTCACAAAAGGGCATTAATTTTCCGCCTGAGCTCACGATTAGAAATAATTTATTTGTATCCACACAAGTGATGAAAATTTATTAATTTTTTCATTGCTTACTGTGATTAATGAAATGCCATTTAATAGAGTATTTAAAAACATTTTTAACCTTTGATAGTGTTTTATATACCATTTAAGTGAAGTTATATATGAATTCTGTTGGGTTAGAGTATTAAATATCGATCCAATGGCTTAATTCAGTAAAGGTCTGTCTCCATAGATATGTCTCATCCAATCAAAGGGAGAACAGCCACTTGGAAATAGACTGGCGTTCAGTTCAGTTTAGTTTACGGTAGACTCGCGAGAAAAAAGTTTATTATTTATTCCGATTGTTAGCGAAACACACATTTAGTCAATGATCTGCTCCTTTTGGCCGCTCTTTTAGTTAAATAAATTCAACCGAAATGTTCACTACTGTTATGTTATAGTATTTGTTGTATTTGTTGTAAGTCATGTCAGCCGGTGATATACATCTGACCAACGCTCAGATTAGACTCGGGGACAACAAAACCCAGTATCAGATCGGGGATTATATTCATGGAAAGCTTCATATTTCACTCAACGGTCAGCTCTCGCTTTCAATGGTCAGACTGGGATTGACATGTGTGGCCACAATCAAAGCGGTGGACAGTTCGACCATGTACCAAAAGGATGGAAAAGTATGTTTGGCAAAGAACGAAATCAAACACATTATTCTCAATCATACCTATGAACTGCCGGCAAAGAGTAAGTAAACTTTACTCCATTCTGAAGACAATCAATAGATAGACTCTTTTGAATTAAAGACCAAAACAGTCGACACATAAACTTTTTTCTTACGATTGTGTCTAACATTTGGACCGGAATTCGTATTTTGTTTACTCAATAAATATTTATTAATTCATTTTATTTGTTTCTCTTCAAAGTTTTCGTTGAAATACTTTAGTTTTATTTGGTTCTTGTAAACACTTTTATTGAAATTAATTCAATTTTATTTGTCTTTGAATTCTTTCATTTAGTTTGAATGAGAAAATCAATTCATTTATTATTTTTATTCATTTTATTCAGGAATAGATTCGTTACACAAATTAGTCTTTGAATAGTGAAACAGAGTTTCAACTGTTTTATAGGTATTTCCTATGAATGGTATTTGCAATTCATTATCCCTTTAATGGACACTAATCTTAAGCAAATGGTTTAATATAAAAGTGTTTACATTTAATTTACTAAAAACTGTGCCGATTGTAACTAATTAAAGCAAGATTTTTATTATTATTACATACATTTTCAATGCAATTTACTCTTGGTCTCTCTGTTACAGTCAGTGCAAATAAACTGCGGGCGGGAAACCATGAGATACCGTTCAAATTCCAACTCCCGGAAAGGTATCACTTGTTTTCATATATAATTTAATTTTTACGTCTTTTAGTCTTTTAAGAGAAGCGAAGAGTAATTCAAATGAATCTCAAAAGTAATTACATAAATATTTAACTCCTGTTCCTCTTTATATGCATTTTCTGTGTTTCGGCGCAAAATTCATTAATTATAAGACAAAAAAGAGAGGAATATGCCTCAAATTAATGTTGATATGAGCAAGATGCTATTTCACATCCATTGGAATTCTTGTGAATATTCTGCAAATGACAAAAGACATCAAAAGCCTATTCAAAGAATTGTTGGCATTATTTCTGAATATATTTCCCAATTTCCGGTCGACGTCTGAATCATTTTACTCATTGGATGATAGCCTGGTCATAAACGGTGTTGTTTCTCTTGAATTATGCAATAGTCGGCGATTATTCTTGCGTTAAGTCTATAGCTTTGGAGTCAGAAGAAGAAAAAAATTCCATAAGTGTTGTAATCTTTCTCTGAGTTCTAAGAATAAGTGGATTCAGAGCTGACTTTTAGTTTGTTTAATAACATTAAATGAAATGATTTTTTTCAATTCATATATTTTATATAAAAACCTTAATGTTTGACCACTTTCTTCATTCTTCACTTAAAATTCTTGGTTATAACGATCCATTTGGTGAATTGTGAGATCACCAAGTTAACTCATGTTGCAAGATTCTGTTTTTTGACAAAAAGTGTGTTTTCATAGAATTCATGAATAGTTTATCCTTTAATTGAAAATTCATGAGATTTTTTTTCCTGAGAAAAAATTATATGTTTGCACAGAATATTCTGTTTTAATCGAAATTTATTTATTTCTGTGTGAAATGTCATCGCATTCAACAACTTTTGCTGAAAAATTGAATATTTTATTATAAGTTTTGTGAAACGAATACAAATTGATTGCTTAAAAACATTATTTTAGAGTATGTCTAAAGAATTCAGTTGAATACTGAATAAAATATGTTTATTCAATTGAGATGAGCAGGGTTAGAGTTATCTTATACCTTTAAAGGTATTTTCCAATAAAGTACTTAATTCTTATTCAAATAAATTCCTTTAATATCACAGAATATTTTAACAGAATTTGCATTTTATTTGATCTAGCATTATATGGGGTTCACTCAACTCAAACGAGGTATTACCCTGCCTACACCCGCTTCAATTCAGTGTGAATATATTGAAAAGGACATTTTTATTCAAGCCACTTTCAAATAAATATGTTCTGGCAATTTATGGCCATAAAGGAAGATTGGTCCTGTTTATATGTTTACAACTTTATTATAGACAATCGTGAGAAACATTTTGTATGTCTTTTACAGAATGAGTGAATCTTAAGAAAGGTTGGTCATCATCAAGGTGAACCTGAAAGTGGTGATTTATGGCAAGTGATTCAGTATTTATATAAAGAAATACATTTCTATTTACAAAAAGTCAGAACTAATTTAAGATTTGAAAAATTGCAAAATCGAGTTCAGATACATAGAAATTGATGTATTGCCGCGTTTTGGGGATAACACAGAAGTGTCCCAAATATTTCTTATATATAACACAATTCCAAACTCCGCCCAACATTTTTGATAATAAATTGAAAATATTTTCCATGAAATCCATCCAATTGTCGAAGTTTTCAAAACCATTGATGACTACAGACTTAACCGTTTCTATGGTCTCGTAATTCATATCAGTTTTATATATTGAAAATTCTTTGTCAAAAGTATTCCGAACCAAATATCCCGATATTTTTGTGAAGTCTATCTGTAAATAAAAATTATATCCATTAATGAAAAGATAGAGCCGAAGATCCTTTGAAAGTGACCAGAAATTGGGGACAATATAGAGCTTAACTGTGCTAGAACCCCATTAAATTTTATCTCTTTATGCTTACGTAAACAATTTGTTAATATGATAACATTATTTAGAGTACCTTGACAATAATTGATAAAATTACATGAAATAATCAATTAGTATGATGATCGAATAGCAAGAACACAAACAAATTGTTCAATGGATTTAATCTTAGCTCTAAATCATAAAACCCATGACTGGGTTGGAGATGGTATAGAATACGAGATCAATTTGGTTTCAATAACCTAAAAACCTTTCGATGCTTTACTATCTTTCAAAGCAATGAAAGGAATGAACTATTTTTCTCTGTTATCACGTTTTCTATTATAGAAATTTGGTTTTGAATTATTTATCGCAAAAAACATAATAAATAAATAAATATTCTGTAAAAGAGATAATAATTCACTCACTTCGTCATAAACCTTATGAACCGAGAGCTTCAGTTTATGGACTTTGAGGCAAACGAAACAGTTTGTGTCAATAGTGGTCGAAATGCTGGCCATTCCCTCATAGGCTGTATAACACATCCAAAGGCCTCCGAACTTGATTTCCACACTTTTCCTAATTTCGCTGCAAATGTCGTGCAATCGAAAGCCTTTATTGACTGAATCGGAAACAATCGAAACGATTTGATCCGTCATTTCCTTCGGAGTGCTCTTCGATATTACACTCCTGTCATTCCAGTGCTTTCGGACGTCGATCAGCATTTGATTCTCTGAAACCTAATTTTCAAACAAAAGTTTTGCCATCAATTCAATTGTATTCTGTGTTTTGATTTTCATTCAAATATCCGGAAAAACAAACGAATAAATCACCAAAATCTAAGTGCAATACATTTAATCAAATCCATGGCTCTATTGCAGGATAACTTCTGAATGTATGCAAAGTTATTCCTATTTTCCATAGTATTTAATCAACTTGTCAGGGTAATTTATATTTTCAGTCAGATGCGTGGAAAATAATTAACTAGGCAACATTTTTTTCTCCAGAACCACCTTGAGCATTGTATAACTTTCCTTATTATTGTTGATACTAATTCATTTACCAAGAATCAATCAAAACTTTGGCTGCGATAACAAGATTATATCTCTGTATTAAGAAGTGATCTTACTTATAGGAGCTCAGAGTTGGGATCAATAAACGATCTTGGTGCATCATTAAATTGCAATGAGTTTGTTATAGAAAGGAATGAACACAATTATGTTAATCAAAAAAGTGAATCAAACCTTCAAAATGTGATTTGTGTGTGAGTTGTGACACAATTCCCTTATTGTTTGCAAATAGTTGTCGTTTTCCTTTTCCAGAGAATCGATTCTAATGTTTCTGTTCCTCAGATCTGTTTTCAATCTATTATTGAGTTTAAGCAAAGCCTCCAAACAGTTGTGTCCCTCCTCTGCCTCTAAATTACATTTTTCGCATAACTTTTTATTGAAAATACAGAGATTTGAATGAGAGTCGAGCTGATCGAGAGCTACCACTTGAGCACAACCTTTCTCTTTGAAAGGACAGCTAATCTTCAGCTTCGCCAACATATTAATCAAAAGCCTTTAGAGACGAACAGAGGAAATAAATCAGACATTAATAACAAGTCATTAAATGAATGCTTAATTACTTCTAAACTATTGCTCTATTCGTTTGCATTTTATTTTTCGACACTAAAAGTGTTAACATTAATGAAACAGTAAAATGCTTTTCAAATTCAGACTTAACTAGGTACACACAAACTACATATAGCTTCATGCAATCAAGGGATCCACTTGAGTGCAAGAACAAATTTGAATCTTTTTAAGAAATTAATTTCAGAAAATACATAAAAATGTTTAATAAGATTCAAAACTTGAATATTTAATTAAAATTTAATTAACGATAAAAATTTCGAAACTCAAGTGGAAGAGATTAACCCGAAATCAGCCGGGAATAGGAATCCATCAAAGATTAACCTGTTTGGAAAAGCTACTGGCTTCTTTAATGAAGCTCTTGTATGAGGAGAAACAGTCTATAAATGAAATAATTATTTATTTTCATTCCAGTATTAGAGAGCAATCATTAAAATGAATGAAAAACAAAACTAAAAGCTCTCGTTATTTATTAACACTAATTATGGCTCAAACCTACAGTTATTCGGTTTCCAAAAACTAAGGGAATTCTTATCATTATTAGCGATCACTCCATTGGATTGCACTTCAATTCAGAGCACATTTGATTGAAAGCACTCTGTCTTTTAACAGCGGAAATACGTCTAATGAATTGGGAATTGGGTTCATTAATTGAATCTAGGTTTTAATTCTTTCAAAACTATTCTGTCCTCGAATTATCAAAAAACGGCTTTCAATGTAAATCTATTCGAAATCCAATTCTTTGAGTCTTTGTTTTGCAAATATTGATTGAACTAAGAATAAAGTATTGATTGAACGTTAAATGAATACCTGGGTGGACGTGTCAGTTCACTGGGCTCAAGATGTTGTCTATCAAAAGGGCAGACGTTGTTATTAATTAACCACTGGTTAATGCATTCCAAACAGAATGTCTGTAAACAGCATTTGGCGAAAACAGGATTTTTCAATATATCCCGACATATAATACACTGGAGTTCTGTTCTCTGGGTTTCACTTAAGTCAACAAATCTGTCGATTTGAAAGCCGGGCATTGTTTTGAGGATAATTTTACCACAGATTCGACGGCACAACCTTTCAATCCAAAGACAAAGCAATTTTGAATATATTGTGAATTATTTGAACTTTTCTACTGAAAGATGAGTTTTTTCTCAGAGAACAGAATTTAATGAAATTTTTGCGTCAAAACAGTTTTGGTGTCTATTTATAAATTATAATAACTTTTGAAAACTAGTCGAATGTGTTCTCAATTTTAATCAATTTTTGTCGAAACAAAATATTTTGATTATGATTACAAAACATTTGATCGTATGATATGAACAAGAATATAGTGATGGCCACCGGGGATACATATTTTATACCAATTTAAATATACACTGAAGAGTATTCAATACAGTTGAATGGTCCTGATAAGTCTAGTAATTTAAATTTCAAAAACAAAAATAAACAAAGTATGAAATTAATTGTTACTAGCTAAGAGAGAAATAGTGATGGCATTTGCATGTTGATTTTGTTGAATTCCTTTGCAAATTCTGTTCAGCGCTGATGACAACAATAATTACAAATTTAGTGATAATAATAATGCGATTAACGGATCACTTGTTTTAATGAAAGTTATCGCAAAACTCATGACTTGTTTTTTATCTAATATCAGATTTTATTTAGATATTAGTAATTGAATTACTTTACTTGAATTGAATTCAATTAATCAGATGAACTGTCTCACAATTGTCATATGAAGTGACAGTCAACGGAAACACCTCTTGTCTAGAGTTCAATCGATTTTGGTGTTCATGTGATTCATTCGCTGATTAGTTATTACATAAAAAGTAATTCCCAGAGATTTCAATCAGTAATTTGTACTCTCCTTTCGATTTTGCAATTATTTCCAGAAAATGTACTTTCATTTCAATCAAATATTTTCTTTAATCATTAAAATTGGAATTTTATTCGTTTCTCTCAGTAAACCATATTCAGGGGAATTGATTTTTGCCTACATTTTCATTTGCAAGATTAAATGTCAACATAGCATTCAATTATATTTCTCTGCAGTTGTATTGCTTTTCAAAAAATTTTTAAAAATCATTTTCTGTACGACTTTTATGATTAGATTAAATGGTATTTGAATTTGAAAACAACTCATATGATGTGGTATTTCGTCGAATATTTTCAGTAAAAATCACGTAAACTACAGATCAATAAACAGGGAAAACTGATTTCAGACTTTTATGCAAATTCTGTCCAAAAATAATTGATTATTAGCTTTATATTAACGATAATATAAAACCCCTTTATATCCAATTTATGCAAATTTCAGTCATAATTAAGCAATTGGTGCGAAAATATCGCAGAATTGGCAAATCAATGAGAATTCATAGATTATCTTGCTAATTAACCGGCTAATGAAGTGAAATACGATAATGTGTGGCATATTTCATGGAATAAACTGAATTATTGTGATCGTGGTTAATTAATCATAAATTGATAGCTTAAATGTCGTGAATAATCCATATTTTTGTCTCATTCTATGCGATTGAATCGGTTTTAATATCCGACCTTTCAAAGTATAATTTCACCAGAATATTCTACTAAATAGATCATTTTTCATGCGTATTTCAACTCGCAAAGTTTGATTCTGTTGAGTTAGCCTTGATAATTTGCAAATATATCATTATCTGAAAGTTCTAGTCTACTAAACTTTACATGCACAAATGAAATCGTTGAAATGGCGATTACCTAAATGACATGGATGTGATTAAAAATAATCAATTTATGGAAAGAATCGATTTATTGACACAAAGTTCAATTTAACTAATTGGTCTTAAAGTAAACGCTTTCTTCATTAATGGAAAAAAATGGCGATAATTGGCAGCAAATTAATGTTATTTTTGCCTTTTATTTGTCACAATGGGTTATATCAGTACTCGAGGTGCTCTCAGTTCTTTGGGCACAGAATCAATGAAAGGCAATTCCCTCTCCATTTCACTGATTATTCTTTTGAAAATAAATCCCAAACAAATACTTATAAGAAAATCAATTTCTGTTGTAATGAAGTTTGTATTGAAAACAAACAGATATTTGACAAAAGTTTTTCTCTTAATTATAGTGGAATTCCCTCTTCGTTCGAGAGTATGTACGGCTGTATCTGCTATTTCATAGAATATATTATCGGAGAACACGACCACATCCATCGCTCCGGCTGTGAGATCACTGTAGAGGCGCCCGTCCGGGACAACCTTTACGTGAGTTTCATTTATAACACAAATTGAGTGCAAATATAAACAAGCAAAAACTAAAACATTGCAACAACCATTGTAATAAATATTAGCAAGCATCAGCATGTTGAATGTAGTAGAAATATACAGACCATTGCCATGTTCATTTTGTGGAGAGTGATTCATTGCGGTAAATATGTTGAGCACATTATTATATGTCTATCTTTTTGTTAAAAGTTAATACCCTCTTCCAAAGATGTGATTTAGAGTAAGCACCCTTGGGCACTACCGTTTAAGTATAAACGCATTCTCATAAATGGGTAAATGTCAATTTTCTAGCAAAAAAGTTTTTTTTCTCTAAAGAACCGGTCGTTTGTCTGAAATAAAGTGTCTTTGAGTGCACGCAATGTAAGCTTCAGAAGTATTTTTTGACTAAATGTCAGAATATTGTCTGTATTTCGACAATAACTGAGAGAAATCCGTATTTTATCAAAAGACTGAGAGATTCAAAGAACGCAATCCTTTTATATATCCTATTGATTGGGTTCTGAGAGCTCTCCCATTATTTCGGTTTTTGTGTAAATACATTATTTATTTCGCAATTTCGGAATCACTTCATATCCAATGAATATGTGATTAGAATTTTCATCTTTTTCTTATTCCTATTCTGTTCTCTTCTGCACTTGATTTCTATGTCAAATGCAAATAGGATTTGATTTGAATGATTTTGGCATCAATTGCAGCACTGGTTGGAGTGACTCATTCGCTTAAACACATTATTTGATTATTCAAAAGCATATAATTGGGTTCTCCTCTCATTTGCAGGTATCGGTTGGAGGCAGTACTGAGAAGGACTTAGGGATACTCTGTTTAGGCTCTGGAAAAGTGTATCTCTCCACTCATCTAAACAAAAAGGGATATATTCCTGGTTTGTACTCTTCAGCTCACACTTCAACTTAATTGACTTTTTGCTTAACACTGTCTTTCCATTGACTTCACAATCATTTAATAAATTGAACGACTCTTTTGTCTTATAATGAATTCACTTATTCCAAGTGTTGTCAGATCTCTGAAAGATTAGCTGAATATCACATTCGAGTGAAACCACTCACTGTTGGAAAGCTTTTCTAAATTAAACTCAGTTTCAATTCAAATGCTTTTCAAATAAGAAAAATATTGATTAGATTCTCCAGTTTTCACTTTTTCAGACTCTCAGGTGTTTCCTATTCATCATTCAAATCATTGTCGTTCAAACCCTTGGCCTCAATGTTATCTAACAAAACATTTTTCTAACAATTGTTAAACAAATTCACTTCATATTTAACAACTCTCTCTCTCTCTCTCTCTCTCTGTCTCTCTCTCTCTCTGTCTCTCTCTCTCTCTCTCTCTCTCTCTCTCTCTCTCTCCTCATATAAATATTGATTAATGTTTAGGTGAATCGCTTGAAATAAACTGTTGTGTTGACAACTCCTCGACAGTGAGCGTCACTCCCCGGGCAACCCTATACCAGACCCAGATTCTGATGTATGGGGACAAACCAAAGTCAATTGAAACCCTATTAACAGAGCCGAGTGTGGGCCGAATGGTGAGCGCCGGCTTCAAAAAGGAAGATGTTTTACAACTAACTATACCAGAAAGTGCTGCGCTCACGATGAAGGGCTCAGTCATATCAGTCAAGTATTTCATTCACGTGACACTTGATATTCCCTATACAATAGACCTTCACCTGGACTTACCGATTGTGATCACTAATAAGTATGCATTTCTCTGAGTCTTCGTATTTTTGGCAAGTTAACATTTTCAAAATGAACAGGGCAGTCCCACACAAATAGCGGGCCGATTATATCATTAATTTAGGTTTTAAGTGTCTAGGTACACATCTTTAGTAATTTATTCTTTACTGAGGATATCTCCTAAAAATGGGTAGCAATGTTCCACCTTGATAACTTATTTATTGACTCAAATTAATCAATTTGAGCATGACAGTTTGAAGAGGAAATCCTGGTCACCGCTATTGGTATGGGTTTGCTATTCTGTATGCATTTTATTAAAACTTTATACTCTCGATCATTTGATTATTTAACAATTCGAAAATTACCAAGAACATTGAGAAATTCATAATTTATAAGCCTTGTTGAATTTCATTTGAACTAATCAATGCTTCAAATACAATAAAAAATGATCAAGTAGAAAATTCTACTTGAAAATATCAACAATAAATAAAATAACTTGTAATGAATATAAATAACCATGTATAAATTTGAGAATTTTCAGAAATTTTTTCCTAGTTTTATGTAATTTGAAAAATTCAAAGAATTATTGAAAACAATTGTCACATATTTGGCACAAAATCTTTTCTGACAAACTTTGAGCACAATTTGTATATTATTTTTTGAAATAACGAGAACTCAATTATGAAATGCAATATTCAATACTTTGTTCATTAATTATTAATTATCAATCATTAAAATGTGAGGGTTAATCAATTATTTAAATTTAAATTAACAAGATCATTTCATTCATTTTGCGAATGTATTGTGCAAATTCTGATTATTAAATTAAAAATAAAATTTGACCTACTTCAATTGATAAGAACCTTGAGAATAATTTTCATCTTGAATAACGCTGTTATTAGATATTTCTAGTTATAACATAAGCAAGGTAATTATTCGAATATTCTATGAAACATCCCATTTGTTTGAAGAATAGTTCCCTCTTTTGAATGGAAAACAAACTAAATTCATGAATATTAATATAATTGTGGAAATTTTTAAAAAAAATACCTTCCAATTAGCCCCTGGATAATTAAGCAATTAAAATTAAAAACTTATGACGCAAACACCTTAGCTAGCCAAATGATAAAGCTAGCCATATTCTTGCTTTTCATCCGACAACATTTGTGAGAACTTTAAAAAAGCGATTAAAAAATCCTCATTTTTAATGCAAGAATTAATAGGATAGACATAAAAATGCAATAAATTTTTCCTTGATATTAGTCAGTCTCCAGTTGTAAATCACTTTAGAGAAGACGTGATCTGAAAAAAACGATAAAATTGGCTAAAAGTGAATTTTAATAATAATTGCTCTTGCACACATATACACACATTGGAGAGCGTATGCAACAAAAAAAATTATATTTCTGTTAATTTGTATTATTTTCCGTAATTATGATTTAATAGCAGTGATCCCAACTCTGAGAGAGGCCTCTCCTCAATGAGATAGACATTTATTAAAATGATAGATAATAAAGAACTGAATGAAAATAATAGAGACATTGAAGACAAGGTTTCAAAGATAGCATCGAATAGAAAGATGTGGTTTCGAGGACTCATTTCCAACAAAATACTCTTTCAGTGCATACGTTGTGTTACATAACGAAAATATTTTCATTTATTGGTTATTAAGGCTGAAGAGGCAGTGAAACAAAAAATTACACTTTTTCTGGAGTTTGCGATCACAACAAAACAACTCATTTAATTCACGCGTTTCTCTATCGATGGGAAAAATACAATTACAAGAGTTTGAGATCAGTCTTAACGGCAATAAAAGAGTTTTCAAAAATGGTGAACAAATTGACGGCATTTGTGTCATCGCTTTCAACGGGGAATTAGATCTGAAAAATGTCAAAATACGGCTCAGAGGGGAGGCTGAGGTCAAATGGACCAAAACTAAGTACGTGACCAGCTCTAATGATAGACAATCGAGGAACATTACCTATAATCAAGTGCTCAAGTTCTTAAACGAAAGCTTCGATGTCACCCAAACCGGTATGAATTCCCTATTTTTTAGATCAATTTTTTCCTCTAATAACTAATATCCTCTGCAGAGGATTAGACTCATTTTGAAAAGTAATCTAGCTGAAATTACATACTTATAAAAAAATATTTCAATTATGAGGATGAGAGTCAACTTAAGTTTTGTTTTTTGACAAAGACTCAAATCATTAACTTTTTCTATGAACAGTTCATTAATGACTCCAATTTGTAATAATTATAATTACTTGCAATTATACGAATATTCAGCGAAGAAACAAATCAATGATTTATATCTTGATTACAAAATTAATGTCCGTATAATTTAAATCACTTAAAAATTTTCAAAAAAAGATGATTACTATTGAAGTTTCAATGATTGTTAACATTAGAAGAAATTCAATTAAAGTGTATTTAATTACGAGTTTTTAAAAATATCTCTTTATTTATGTCATATTTAAGGTTTTGTTTTTGCTTTGAGCGAAATTCTCTCTCAATGTTAAACTTTTTTTTATAATCTCTCATAAAAAACAACTTTGAATTGGATTTTAAGTCTTTAAAAGATGTTTTGATCCTTTCATTGTGTGTTTTCACCTCATTTTTCAACATGTTTTAATCTTGTTAATTTTTTTCCCAAAGCTAAGGAAAGTGTTTTGAAGAAAGGAGTCCACAGAATTCCATTCATTTTTCAACTGCCCGAGTAAGTTTAATTATTCTGAAACTAGTAATACTTGTTGACGGCTAACGACGGCTTCTCTTTTCTCAACGTTTTTAAACTAATTGCCATTTGAAGGCCAACCATAAGAGACTCCAGATTTTGTTAATTTAAACGTTGATCACTATTTGCAGAGATGTTCCCAACAGTTTCAAAGGTAAATTCGGACAAATTCGCTATTGGGTTGAGGCTCAGATCGAAAAATCTCTGTTGTCTTGGAATCACGACTGTCAGACCCGGTTCTCCGTCTGCTCCCCACTCAAGGCTACCTCTAATGTATGCATTGAATTAAAAGCAATTACTCTCTATTGAGAGATATAATTATAATTAACCGAAACAATCGTGAAAACTCTTTTAAACACATACTTATTCTGTTCTCACTATTTAAGGCGCCGGTAGTATACAGAAAGCTGAGTAACTATTGCTGTTGTTTCGTCAAAAGGGGTTTCATTGATTTGGAAATCAGTATTCATGAAAAGGCTTACAGCGGAGGTATAAATAAAAACTAAGATCTCTTGCATTAAATGACTGACTTCTCTCTCATTTGTTTTGAAGGCGATGTGATTCCCATTTCATATGACATAAACAATAGAAGAAGTTTTCCGATCAAAATCAAAGCCACTCTTATCGAGAAAAACATATACAGAGCCAAAGATAAGCGAAAGGTTTGCTCACAAAAGCACATCACCACTGCCGGTCCCGTCATTGAAGCTGCCAACCAGTCAATCGGTGTGATTGAGGTCCCGATTCCGGCCAACACCAGTCCTTCAGTCAAAAGTAGTTTAATTGATGTCAACTATTCGGTGAACATTCATATCGACGACAAATCGTCGGGACTTGACTTCAGTTTTCCAGTTCTAGTATTGCACACAAATTATTGCGAAACTTATGACGAAAACGAAAACGAAAACTAAACAAATCGACCAAAAAGTACAATCATTTTAATCCTAATTTAACTAAAAATTGTTTCATTTTTTCATTAGTTTCGCAAACATTTCAATTATAATTACATTCTTTATCTCAATATATGTTTATTATTAAATATTTGAACACTTTTTGTATTGAGTCTCAGAAGAGCTGAATAATCATAAATTACTTCAATTTAAGTATTATTTAAGAAAATTTAGAACTAGTTTTTGATTAAAATTCCCTGAAATGAACTGGGTCCTTAATTAATCAAAGTACGCATTGAAATTAACATCATCAAAAATATTTGGATGGGCAAGGTGATATTTTCATTAAAGTTGATTAATAGCTGAATTTATTGCTATCGCTGTGTTTAATAAACTAAATTAAGCAAAAGTTTTATTAGTTTTGGCAAAGAATTGATTTGAAAAACTTTGTTAATTGAATATGACTTCTGAGTTGTGGTCATTAAAAATGAATCAAAAAAGTCGAAAAATTCTGATAATTGCTTTAATCACGAATTTGAATAAAACTCTAATCCGAGTCAATTATCATAATAGCAATGAATCACAAATTCGTGTTTTATATCACATTTACTTAAAGTTTTATGAATCGAAGTTTTTGCTTCAATTCAAACGTTTTTCACGAAATACGAGTCAATTATCACCGCATAACCTGACAGACAATGAAGTCGACGTCATTCACTTGAAAGATCATGACCCTGTCCGTATCACATGTCCTTTTGACGACTTTGGTGTTCTCGGGCTGGTCTATAAATACGGCCCAATAGTGGCCAAACTTTTTCTTCATGGCGTCCCCAACATATTTGCCCATTGATTTAGTTTTAGTGAATTTGTGCGAAGCGTAGGTCGCCTTATCGATGGCCAGCCTCTGCTGGGATAATGTCAGGGTTGATGAGGTCAGGTGTACTTCTAGTGGAGCTCTGGATGTGTTAACAATACAAACATTTATAATAAGAATAGAATTTCTGTCAAATAACAAACATTTCCAATAAAAGGAGAAAAGTTTGTCTTTATTTACATTTTCTGAGTATCGGACGGATTAAGTGACTTCTCGGGAGTGCCAACGACTGCATCCTCGATATCCTCGTAATCCTCTCCCAACCAATTCTTTCCATAATAGAGAATAAGTGATCCCTTTTTCACTCTATAAATACCACCTCTGGTTATAATCCAATCGGAATAAGAATCCGAAAGTTTATTAATTCTTTTATCTCTTCCCCCGAATACATCGAACTGTATATTAGTGGTGCCGGCGGTCACATCACACCAGTGCCGGTAATATCTCTTTGAGTAACCGTAAGGGTATTTACTAAATGAATAAATCAAATAAAAAGTTGATTCCAATTATTATTTATATAATTATTTTGAATTACAAGTCAGTCATAAACTATGAAACAAAACAAAGTCAATGAATTTGTTCTTCAGATTTGATTTAAGACAAGAATCGTTAAAAGTTTTTCAGCAATTAAAGTGAAAAACATAAATAAATTTGAGTTTAAGGAAGAATTGATGAAAAATAATTCATTATATTTCACTTCAAATGGCTGTCAATGAAAGGAAAGAAACCTTTTTGTTGAATGAAATTAGTTTTGGATTTTAGAAAATTACTTCAGATATGTATTGAATTGAAGGTAAACTTCAAAAATAATATCTTTTTCTCCGATCAATAAAAAAGAACACAAAAGAAAAAATATGTTTTCAAAGAGATATGGGTTTGAAAGGGGTCTCGAAATATGGGTCGATATTACACGAAATTCACAACACTTTCACTTATATTAAACTAATATTAAACGAATTGTCGACCAAATTGTAAATCAATTGATTTGTTTGAACAGAACTTACGCTTTAATGTCATATCTCTCGTCTTCACTAATTTTCTTTGTCTTAAAGTTTTTCCTTTTGAACTGACCCTCTCTTTTGCAAACAATTTCAATAGGTATGTCCACTTTATTCCATAACGTAATCCAAGTATCACAATGGCATTCGCCAATCAAGTCAGACAATAATAGCCAAGACAACAATACTGGTAATAGAGGCGAACAAAACAAATTCATTGAAAACTCAATTATTTAAATAATGAGTATTTTCTTCAATAAAACTATTCTTGTATTTCATATGATTTAAGTTTATTATTATTCAATGAATTTTGATTTTCTTTTCAATGTTATAACGAATTCAATGTTTTTTGTGAATCATTGGAATGTCAGACAAACTGAGGAAAAACTTAAGTAATAAATAATAACAAAGAATAGAAAACACTTTTCAAATATATATTTAAATTTAGGCAAAATTAGCGAACATAAGAACACTTTGCACTTTATATTCTTGGTTTTTCTGTCGATTATTCCCAAACGAGTGTTTAAGTAGTAGTTAACCTCTGGGTTTGGCGGATAGTCTGATAGTCAGGTATAAGTCAGGTATAAGTTGGGTATAATTTAGTTGCGATAACTCTCTGCAAACCTCATGTTTTTTCAATAGTTTGTATCTATTGTTGAAAGCCTTGAATTAGTCTTATATTCGACGATCACTTCGAGTAATATCGACTTTGAAAACAGTTTTTCCACTTAGGAGTCAGAACTCATACTTTTCGTCACTCATTTCGTAACAGAATTTCAAACACGACTTACTTTCAGTGAAAGTCTGCCAATAAAGTCAGTCATACCTTCAATCATGCCTTCAGTCATACCTGTGCCACAACTTTTTGCCAGTTTTTTTTCTCTGACATGTGTTGTAATTTAGTCTGATTTTTAAATTTATTTATTTTCAAGTTCATTAAGATGAGCCTAGATAAGAAATTTCGGAAAATTATATCCAAAATCCCCTGATAGAAATTTCCAGTGGAAAGTGTGAACGGGATTTCTGAAAATCAATATATTTCTGTCCAAAACAGCAATTTGTTTATCAAAACTTCAAGAATTCAATTAAACTTTTTTTTTAAAGAATTTCTTCCGATTTTAATGAATAAATGGATAACTGTTTACATTCAGTTTCGTCGATGTTTTGTGAATTTTTCAAAATTAATTATATGAGGAATAATGGGATTTCAAGGATTAATTGGAATGAGTTATGGCTTTGTTCAGTAATAATAACTTAGCTTGAACCTTTTTTATTGAGTCTAGAAATCAATTTATGGTAATTTTTCATCGAATTCATAGCTAAGCCTTAATTAAAACCATTTTTAATCTTGCAATTTATGAGTTTACGTAATCCAATTTTCCGTTATTTTAATGAATATGAAAGTGATTTATCATTCTCCTAGAAGTAAGGTATTTTAATTAAGTGTAAAAGTACTCTGAATAAATTACCCTGACACATTGTAGGCCAATTTATAACCTTTATAAAGGACAGCTCTATCTAAAACCTGGTGACAAATTGGAAATTCAAATAAAATAAGCTCTTAATTGTCGATACGATCAAAAGTGTCAGTCGTTTCTCAGTTGAAAAGGTGTGACTTTAGTCCACATCCAAGACATTGAAATTAATTTTCATCAAAAACTGGTTTCAATCGATCAAAAAGTGTCCCTTTTTTTCTTGAATTCAATTATAGATTCCGTTTTCAAAATGAGTTTCATTAATGATTTTTTTTATTGGAAGGAAACTCTTGGGCTTCTTTTTCAAAATTCAAACTCTCTTTGAAATTATAATTAGATATTAATAGCAGAAGGCCTTCATTCAGAAACATATCTAGGTCTTTTGCGAATTTTGTTTTAGTGCTTTAAATGAAACAGAAATCTCATGAATATTAAGATTTATATCAAAAATCCATAAATTGATTGAAATTTGAGATATAACTTATATGAGAACATGATCAAGATCAAATACAAAACTGGATGTGTGGGGTCACAATACACCCTCTTTTCTAACAAATTATAAAATCAAAAGATTTTATTTTTTAAATTCTCTATAATTACTGTCATTTTTCTGATTCAAAGTAAATAAACAATAATTTTAATGATTTTGATCAGAGCTGAGGGCAAGAAGTCGTATGCCTTCTATTAATGGATTACCTTGATACTGTTTTCTTAAGAATATTCTGGTCTTTCCAAATATGATCTCTTTTTTGTCCGGATGAACAACTATTTTTAGACTATCAAGGTTAACTTTGCTCAACAATACTTATTGTTTACTGTTTAATGATTAGTAACCGGATATTTGTAATAATGATCTGACAAAGAAAAAGAAATAGAATTGCAATTACCTTGATAGATTGCACAATTTCTCTTTGAAACTTCATCTTTTTATCCAGGCTTAAAAATTGTGAATAAAGAATAGACCAGAATAACCATGGTATTTTAATTACCAGCTCTGAAAACTTTCAAAGTTCACTTATAGTTTGTGTTTGAAAAGAAAGATGGCGGCACATTCCATGCTCAGTTTCACAATAAAACCGTGGATTTAATTTTATTTATTTTCCAAGAATTCTATTGGATTGTCAAAACATCTAGGTAGAAGCAAATTTATAAGCCTTATTAATAACTCCTCTCTTATATAATATTCAATTCATATCAACCAATAGGAGAATCAGAAGATAATTGAGTTGAAATCCAGGGACTATTCCCGGGGCTTAACATTCTCTGAGAGAAAGATTTACAATTCTAAAGAAAATGATTTACCATGCAATAAAATCAATCGAAAGTAATCTAATCAGAGAAAATGTTTTCAAAATATTTTTAGTGAGTTTGGTGGTTTTCCAACTTACTATACTAGCAACATTTCAAAAAGCAATTAAAATGTTGACCAAAAATTCTTATTAGGATATTGACAGAGATATTCGATACCCAGGTTATTATGGTTATAATGGGCCATTACTACACAGTTTAAAAAACCTGGGTTTAAAACCTTTTTGTTTGAATCAATCACAAAAAAAAGTGATTTCAATCTTTACCCGGCTCAGTGTAATAAATATTTACCATCAATAGAACATTTTTACCCTTGGTATTAATTATTAAAAATAGCTGATCTCTTTCCAAAAATAAATGTCAATTTGATATAATAATATCATTTAACTCTAGAATAATGGAGCAAGCTCAACAGAAAGATAAACTATATAAAGCCATTACTAATGGGCCATTAGTCTATGAGGTCCGGAATTATTGATCTAGGTAGGTTTGAATGTGGGCGACTCCGCTCAATGATTACCTTCAAACTAGTCCTCCGAGGATTCGTTCACTAATTTATTCTTTTAAAGCGAATGTGAGTCAAATTCTTCTCTACGTTTGTTTTGTTTTAACAAGATTACTTTCGATTGAATGCCTTCCAATTGTGCCTTGTTATTTTTCAAGAAACTTTTTATTCATTCGTTATATAATGTTTTGATAGAAATTTTAATTAATTTTTAAACAAAAAAGATAATTGAATGACAAGTTGTTTATCAGATAATAGTTTTTGAGATATTCTTTGATCGCATGAATGCCTTCATTAGTGAAGACATTATTTAAATTTCAATTCAAATATTTAATTAATTAATGAGTTCTCTCTTCTGACAATTTATCAGATTTTGTGTCATTTATTTGAAATTTCAATTCATCATAAATAATTCAAAACTAGTCAAGGTAATTAGCATGATCAATTGGATTTATGTTTATTTGTGGAGTTCAAAGTTCATTTGAAAATAGTTTAATCATTGAATCATTTATCGATTGTATTTCAGTGATGACAAAATGTCAGCTTTAATGCCAGGGATGGCATCCCCTAAGATTTGGAATGAAAAGTCGCTTTCTTTGCTCTGTCCACACTCCCACCTGAGCAGAAAGATTCATTTAACATTAGATATATGGACAGAAACTAAGTCTGTCCAGCTTCGCTCATACTTAATAGCTCCTCCTGACCCCCTTCCCTGAGAAAAATTTTGCCATAACCACATCTAATTAGAGGTTCTTGGCCATCACAGGTCTGTGTGTGTGTACTCTTAAAGGAAAATTCCAGGACTAGAGAATTCAGAAGAGGTGACCAAGGGAGGTATAGCTTAAAACCCCCTCTCATCGAAATATTTTGGGAATCTCCCCTCTAAGACCCACACAGCAGCTGTATTTTTGAGAACATCATGGTTAAAAACTCTCAGAAGCTTGATGACCTCTTGGATTGAGTAGGATTATTTTAATGAATAACTTTCCTGGAATTTAGTGATAATAAGTGTCCCCAAATAAAATTGTTGTCAACATGCAATTTCTTAAATCTTTCTAATTTATATTCTTGGATAATTCTTTTGAATTTGTTAGATTTGATTAGTTTTTCTCCGAATTTATCTTCGAAAACAGTATTCTGTTGACTGAATTCAATATTTAAGAGAAAAACATAAGTCTTTTGTCGTCAGATATAAAATAAGGGCTCAAAAGGAAACTAATATTATATTTGCGAAAGTCTTTCAAAAGAACTCTATTTTTACAATGTTTTCAGTGAATACATATTTGATAAACGAATAGCACCAGTGATGCGGATCGAGCGAACCTCTTCCCCTAGAATTTGGAAGGAAAAGTGGCCTTTTTCGGCTATATCTATACCCCTTGAGGTGACATTTTTTACGCCCATGGACATATACTATGTCTGTCTACGTTTTGAAAATTAAGGTATATCCCCTCCTATCCTGTCCCCTGAAATTTATTGAAACCCTCCCTCTTATGAGTAGAGCCCCGTCCGCATGACTGGAACAGCACATTTGAACGAATATTTTATCCATCAAATTCAGTTCAACCTGTTATCCAATATGACTGCTATTATTCTCTAATATAAATGAATTCTATCAATAATTCTAGATTTGACTCAAAGCTCAGAATAATTCTGTTTCTTTTGAAATAAAGAATTAAATCCCTGAAAAAAATCGTCAAATAAACAGTTTTTTTTACTGACATTTGAGTCCAGTGTTTGCCCGAAGATTGGGTTTTATTTGTTGAACAATAGGCTCTAGGTGTATTTATAAAACTTCATCTGATACTTTATTCCTGAGCGCATAGCACTCGGAAGCCATGGAGGACTTGCGTCAGTCGTTTACGTAACAGAAGTACCGATCGATGAGAGCTTTGAACACAAAACAGAAAACTCTGAAAATGAATTCATTTTCTTAACTGACTTATGAGTGAATAGATTTTCTGTCAAATGAGTGGACAGAATATAATCAGAAAAATGTCGAAATCTCTGCCTATTGTCAAACATTTCAATATTGAATTAGAAAAGATTCATCGCGTCTATAGAGCCGGCGAATCGGTCCGTGGAAAGTGTCAGCTCGACATTGAGGGATGCCTTCAATTGCGACATTTGGACATAAATCTCATCTGCGAGGGATCTGTCGACTGCAAAGAGACGTGAGTCAGACCTCATTTTCCTTACATATAATTCAAATTCTGTTTTCAATTTTCTCTTTTCTCTGATATAACGTTATTTTGTTAAATCACTGGTGTTTTCATTCCGTGTGCAGTAAACTCGAAAAGGAGACGATGTCTGTCCTCATCGCCAAATACGATCTCATGAAGAGATGTGAGTCAATCAATATTTGCTATTTTGAGCACAGAATTTGTTAGACACGCTATCTATGCCATAAACCGGGTCTAAAATTGGTGTCTAATCCTGTTTTGGACGACAACTCAATTCTTTAATCCCATTTAATTCGCGAAAAATATTTCATTAATTTTGATAATTACTTCAACTCTAATGTATTATTCTGTTCGACAGCAGCCACCGATCAGACTCTGCAGGGAATGCTTGCAATCGATTTCTGTTTCACAATACCTGAGTATGTCTTTCACAACATTAATATTCAAAAACCAAACTCATTATTACTGACTATAACTCCATTTGAGAAAAGATTGATTTACATGACATTAAATCACATATTGAATGTTACTTTTGCAGGAGTATTCGCTTTTTTCAAATTCACTGAACAAACATTATTTTAATACAAATTTTTCGCACAGAATGTCAAACAACTAAAGCTTTTTTCGCTGAATTCGTATTTGATTTGAAATATGGTTTCAAACAAATATTTGCCGTAAAATGAATTGAATTTAAGCCATATTTCAAACTGAATTCAAATCATTTGATGGATTATTTGCCGAATAAGAGCTAATAAATTGTCTAATTTGTAGGCTTTCCTCCAGTAGTCAGTGAAAAATTGTGTAAATATGTGTATAGATAAGCTAACAAGAACAAATGATCACCAGGGAAATTTGTTCTGATTATCAATTAAGGTAACAAACAATGGAAGAGAACAGACATTGAAATTCGAGATATTGAGTGAATGCAACTCTCGTCCAGAATTACCAATCATAATAATGCACAAAATCCAGGGATTACCAAGCTTACTTAGCTTACCCTAACCATTGAATCGAGTAAAGGCTTGTCTGCATTTTATTGCATACATTCTCTAGATTTTTATCATTTTTAATTAGAGTTTGTGTGAAAATTTGAAATAAATTTGATATTGAGAATACTTCTGCATCTCATAATTTAACCTGGATACTCAACTAAGGTTTTGTCTTCACTAAGCAATCTTCTATTAGAGTTGCCCGATTGACTTCCCCCTCCCATTAGACCTGATTTCGATTGGTTTATAATATTAAACCCCCTGTTGTCTCAGACCTCGGTTATTTAATCAAGCTTGAATTTGTTAATCACTTTGTCTGCTAACTAGAAGAACGAACATGATAGTATAATTATATTAATTAAGGAACGAATTGATTGAATTAAATTCAGGAAAGGATTTAGGATCTAATTATTAATATATTTAATCATTTTGTTGATGTCAAAGATAATTGAGCAAGATGCTCATCCATCTTATAATAACAAATAAAGAGTTCACTAATTTTACTGA
>JAQGBD010000246.1:0-38430 GCA_034698165.1 Punctoribates punctum | reverse complement strand
ATTCAGCACATGTTCTGATGTAATGATTTTTGGCTTCAATTTGTGATTAAATTTAACTCAAATTTTATTTTAAATTTTTATTACAAACTCATTGAATGAAAGTTTAATTAAAATTTGGTGACAATGCTATCCCTGTCCTCACAACTGTTCGGCCGAAGAGTTTTTCATTCATTCAGATATAATTGCATTAAAACGATTCAAACAAAAGCCAATAAATTGGAGAAAACTCTTGAACTCAATCAGAGGGTCACTAATAATGGGTTTCAACAGAGACTCAACAAATTGGAGTCTTCTCTAAGAAGAGTCGGAAAAATCACTTTCAATGATTTGAATCAATGTCTCAACGAATTGACAAATTGTAAGACAAACTCTTATTTATCGGTTGTTTTAACCTTTAATTTACTTTTTGTTGAATAGCGGCAAAGATTAAGCCGACCACTACTCAGAGTCTTCTTTTGATCCGAAGCTGTGGAGCTCTTGTCTCAGATGAAAGTCGTGAAAAGCGAAAAGATTTATGTCAAAGAATATTTGAAACCCTATCAGAAGTGACTGATTTAGACGTTTCTCATTACAACCAATTGTTAAGAGTTTTTATCGAAAATAATTTGGAGTTCAATGCCATCGAACTCTTGGAAAAGATGCAGTCGAAGGGCATTGACCCGAATCGGGTGACTTTCATACTAATGATCGAACGCTTTTGTCAAAACGGAAACATTTCCGAAGCCATCAAAATATTAGAACATATGAAGAGCAAAGACATGGCTATCAGCGAATCGGTGTTTAATTCTTTGATATTTGGTTACGGAAAGGCCGGAGATTTACAAACAGCTGAACAGACACTGGATATGATGCGGTCATCAGGAGTAGAGCCATCGTCTGACACCTATACGGCTCTCCTTTGCGCGTATGCCCTGAACGCCAAAAATTCTGAAATCGAGGACAAAATGAATAAAATATTCGACGAATTAACCAAAACTGAGATCCAATTGAGTGAAAGCGATGTCTTAAAAGTCTATAAAACCTTAGCTCTGGTCGACTCTGAGTCACAATTATTGGATCAGTTGAGTAACAAAATCGAAAAAACAGTAAATTATAATAAGGAGTGTTTGGATGTCATAAACGAACTGCTCTTCGCTAATAAAGTGGACACCGCTCTAAAACTGTACGACACTATGACTGCATCAGAACAGGCACTCAATAGGGGTTCAGTCGGTAACACTTTAATAAGAAGTATGATTCGCACCAATGTTTCACCGCAAACAGTAATCAGTGTTTGCGAAAGACTTCAATCGGAGGGAAAGAATGAGTTGGCCCTCAGAAACGCTGTCGAATACGCTCTTAACTCTTCTAATATCGCCGATTGTCGGACATATTTGAAGAGATTTAGTGCAGACCATCCGCTTAGAGTCCATTTTTATTTTCCACTTATTGTCAAATCTGAAAATCAAAGCCAAATATTGGAAATTTTGAGCGAAGACTTGTCTTTGTTTACTAACGCCTCTTATACTCAATTAGTCGAACTCTTTGTCGATTATATTTGGCCCAAAAACATAGAAGATGTCCACTCCTTTATGGAGAAGTGCAAAGACATAGGCTTCTCATATGTGGTGACTTATAATTCACTTCTTCGCTATTATATAACGAATGATCGCCTCTCAGAAGCTCTTCAACTGATGACTTCTCCCAATTATTTGACAGTGAATTTCGTCAAAAGGGATCTTATTTCTGATTTAACCGATTCTGTTATTAGAGGAAACACCGCTTTAACCGATGTGTTGAAAGCCCTCCAAATAGTTAATAAGACTCAGCGGTTCGCGCGAACTGTTGAAACAGAGATGACCGACCATTTCGGCCAATTTCTCCTCAGTTTAATCCGGAGACGAATATCTCAAACACTTTTGAATCGTATTCTTCGAGCCTATGAACAGAAGTCAATCAAAATATCAGAGGTTTCGGTGAACGCCATTTGTGATCGAATCACTTTAAGTGATGAAAACGAAGATTTATTAAACAAATTGAAGACCAAATCTTCGGATGACTTGAGAGGTGTTGTATACCATGACATCGATGATATCACAAAATCACGAAGAGATATGACTCCCGACGAACTCGAGGGTCACTTAATCGAACTCAAAGCTAAAGGTCTTAATACGAGAGGAGTTTTGCGAAGCCTTCTGTTCGCCTACTGTCGTAAAACCAGATTCAGTGATGACAACAAAAATGACATTTTAGTGAATGAGTCGCGAAAACGAGTCCAACAAATCTTAGGCGAACTCAAAGAATCCAATTTTGAGTTTTCGAATGCAATGTTTGCGATGTTAATGGATTTCTTCATCAACTGCGAAGACATTGATTCCGCTCTCGAAATGAAAGCAAATATCGCCAAAGAATTTGAGATCGATTTCTTTAAAGTGATTAATATGGCCGCTCTTTATGTCAAAAATGGCGAAATACAAAAAGCCATTGATTTGATTAAAGAGGAAAATACCAGAAAGTCTGATACAACAGAAGGCGAGGAAATCAATACATATGTTAGTCGAGTGCAAGATATGAGTATTTACCGACTCCTCAATAATCTAATCGAAGCCAATGTCGAACCAAAGCTATTGAAAGAAGTGTTTGATCTCTGCATTCATTACTCCGGAATAACTCCGACTTCAGTAATGGCCGGACCTCTTATTAAATATCATGTCCTTAAAGGAGATTATTCTGAAGCGCTTAAAGAGTTTGAGAATTGTGCTGAAAATCATCGAATCACTCCCTGGAAGGGACATCTTCTCAAGTATTTCCTCGAAAACGGAGACCAAATTAGTCTTCAAAAAGTGGTGGACTGTTCCAACAAAGTGCACGGGGAGTTGAATACAATTTGGGAATTGGCTGCTGTCTGTGTGGAATCCGGCAAATTGAAGCAAGCTAAAAAGCTATTGGACACACCCGGCCTCAGAGTCAAAGACAGGAAGATTGACAACATTTGCCAGAATATGATAAAAGAAGACAAATTGGATTCTTTGGAACAATTCATTCGATGCACTAAAAACATATTTGACTTAAATCGGGACCGACTGCTCTCTCATCTCATCAAAGGGTATATCAAAGCGGAAAACCCTGAAAAGGTCCTCAACTGTTGGACACTAATGCAAGAGGAAGACATACAGCCGAGTGATTCCACTCTTATTCTTTTGGCAAACTATTTGAAGCAAAACAATATTGCGGTTCCATTCGCTGTGCCGCCGGACCCCATCCAAACATTGAAGCCTAAGATAACGAATATCAGGGCAAAGGATGCAGAAAATGATCCGCTCCACAAATTCAACGAAGCGCTTAAACGTGTAGACATCAATGAAGCGCTCAGAATAAAGAAATCGTTGGAATCGGAGGGAAAAACACTTTTAATGTCACAAAACTGTTTACTAATCGAAGCTCTTCTCAGTTCTGAGCGAATCGATGAGGCCTTTGATTTAACCAAATCACTGCTTTCCTCCAAAATGTTTCCGTCGCCCAGAATAGTCAGATACCTATTCTCTAAGCTCTCTGCGGCCGGAGATGTCGAGAGACTACAGGAATTGGGATCCCTTTCGCCTGATTTCATGGTTCAAAATACCGCGTTTACAAATTCGTTGGCTTTCGCTTATATAAACAATGGAAAAGCGGATGAACTCATCGACAATAAATTGCTGAAAATGAAACCCTTTCCTTTGGGGGGATTTTTGCAGGCACTCGATGTAAGGCCTGATCTCGAGGAACGGTTACTTACAATTGCTAACCAACTGATCGCTGAATCCGACTATCATTTGCCTCTAAATATGGTTTGGATTAGTTTCATGAAAAAGGGACGTTTCGATGAGGCCGACCGTATTTTCGAGTCCTGTCCAAAGCTAAAGGATTTCCTGTTATTCAGTTCTCTTTTAGATTCAATTCGAGAGAACAAGAATATAGTTTTGGCTAAAAAGTTGGTCCAAACTGTTTCCGACTCAAATCTGACCCAAAAATCAATTGGTGTCACGTATTCGGCATTAATTGATGCGTACATCGAATCGGGAGAAATACTGACCGCAGAACAAGTTGTGGTCAACGAAGTGGTCAACTGCACCAAAACAAGATATGACCCAAAAACTGAAGTCAAAACAAAACTGATAGATATCCAGCATTTGAATCGGTCGACACTTAATCGGTTGGTTCGAGCGGTTCGGGAGAAAGAGCAGAGAGAGCCCAACTTCCAAATACAATCAAACCAGACCTCAACCAATTCCTCCTCAGATGATGAGTTAAGTTCCAGTAGTAGTGACGACGAAGTCGTTGACATCAAAAACAAGTAATTTTCAAAAATTAGAAGAAATTATTATTAGTTTTACGTCAAAACTTAGTCTTTGATTAAATCATTTAAGTCTTAAAACGCATTAATTTTTCATTTAATTTAATCAGAGTTTTGTCGGTTTATATAATATAATAAAATTCTATTTAATCGAAACAAAAATTAAAATCTAAAAAATGTGAGAATGAGTTCAGGAATTGCCATCGATTTGCTGTCGAACCAAATTCCAATACAAACCCTTAGAACTAATCAGTTGTGAGTGGTTTCCAAACTCAACGACTTTGCCTCTGGAGAGGACTGCAATCATATCCGCATTTTGTATTGTACTCAAGCGATGGGCGATCACAAGGACTGGGTTTATATTAATTAACCATTAATTGAATGAATGACCAAAACTTGATTACTCACCGGTTCTGTTGCGCATAACCTTTTCGAGCGCCTCTTGAACTAAAGCTTCGGACTCTGTGTCCAAAGCAGAGGTCGCCTCATCTAAGATCAGAATTCGAGGGTTTTTTATGAGAGCCCTCGCGATTGCGATCCTTTGCTTTTGACCGCCAGAAACAGTGACTCCACGTTCGCCGACTACTGTCTGATATCCTTCTGGAAAACCTCTAATAAAATCGTCTGCGTTCGCCATTTTGGCCGCACTGAACACTTCCTCATCGCTTGCCTCTGGATTACCGAACCGTATATTTTCCATAATTGTTGTCCCGAAAAGGATGGGCTCCTGATTGATAAACCCGATGACATGTCCCCTAAGCCATAACGGATCTAAAGACTTGAGTTCGTGTCCATCGAGAGCTATAGAACCCGAGTCGATGTCATAGAATCTTTCCAATAACGAAGCGATAGTAGACTTTCCTTCACCCGAAAGGCCGCAAATGGCGGTCACTTTTCCAGGAATTAACTTTAAATCGAAATTATTTAATACTTTTTGTTGATTTCTCGTCGAATACGAAAAGTTAACGTTTTTGAACTCAATTTCTCCGATCACTCGATTAAGTTTCAATCCTTGATTGAGGACAACAGTCGGCTCGACGTCCATGTATTCGAAGACCCGTATAGCGGCTGAAACGCCCCGAACGTAATGACCAAAAAGGAGAGACAGTTGTGACAGTGATTTCTGAATGGTTTGCGTCGCCACTAAGAATGACATCAAATTTCCGGCACTTATTTCATCGGTTGATAACAATTTTCCGCCGTAAAGAAGTGTCGCCAATACTATCGAATTGAGACCTAAGTTGGTCACTGCCTGAAGCACTCCGATACCGATCCCCAAATTTATATTCAATTCTTCCGCTTTCGCCAATTCTTTGTTATAAACTCTTGGAATCAAAACAAAAATGAATTAAAACTGAAAATCAAATAATTGTTTACCGGCTCTGACTTTCTTCCATTGCAAACGCTTTGACTGTTCGCACGTTATTAACTGCTTCGGAGGCCACTCCCGAAACAATGGCAGTCTTGACAATTATTTCAAGTGAGATAAATTTTAAAATGTGGCATGGTCTGTCCTACCTGTGCCTGAGCTTCTTTGGAAATCTGTCTGAGAAAAGAACCCATAAATGTGCCGCAAAAGACCATCGAAGGGACAATGGCTACCATCCAAAGAGTCATTTTGGGAGATATGACAAACAGGGATATAGAGCACCCGATTATCTAAAAATCAATTAAGTCTTAAAACTAACATATTTTGTGAAATTGTTTGGAATACTTGAGTAAAACTTCTTAAGCCTTGCGATACACAGAGTTTGAAAGAACTCTTGAATTCCTGGACATCATTGGAAAGTCTGCTAATTATTTCACCCGATTTGTGAGAATCAAAGAATGAGGTATCGAAACGAATGATTGATGAAAACAATTGACTTCTTATACGCGAAGCAGTCTTTTCGCCGACGATTGCCAGCGAAGAGATGTATAAAAACGTGAATAAACTCTTTGGAAACAAATTTCACTTAAAATTAAGTTTAATTTAAGAGTTTTTAATACTTGGAGTGAATACAACTGAAACACTTTGAACGCCGGATATCTTATTTCAGAGAAGAACTGATTCGACCAAAAGGAAGAGTTTTCTTCATTTGCAAAACGGGACAACACATTCATAACAGATCCTAACGATAGGGGAATTTCGATGTTGAGGAGCGCCACAATCAATGCACTCTAAATCCCAAATATATTCTTAACTATTCAAATAAAAGGACAGAATTCTTACTGATATTGCGATCAGAAGATAGAGTGAATCGGGTCTAACGTAAAGCCATAGTTTTGCGAAATCGAAGCCATCGGTTCTCATTGATTTTGCCACCGCTTCGAAGTCTGGACTCTCACCTATACTCTCTTCACTGGAATCAGTTGATAGATCACATTTGGCCACTTTTCTGTACCAAACCACACACGAAAAAGTGATTCCTCCGCTGACAGCCATTACTGATCTTCCATTCATTGCTTTTAATAAGAATTTGTTTCTAAAAACAGTTTTATATTGACTTAAGTTATGTCTGAAGACATGATTTGATGATTGGATTCCTTTGTTTTGTAAATATTTCTGAAATCTGTTGAAAAAATAAATAATTGAATATAAATTCTAAATATTTTGTGAGTCAGTCAAAGTGAAACTGGATTAACAAGGCAAGAATTCCTGACCAAAACAAATTGGTTTGCCCTAGCTCAGCTGCATATTCCAAGAATTCCAAATGCATTGATCACAAGAAAATATTTGAATTTAATAGAGTTTTGGAAACAAACTTTTCTATGGCACTGCATCTATCCTAAAATTATCATGGTGATTATTAAATTTACTTGAATATTTTAACAAATTGTATCTATAAATTGTTGATCACTCCTAAGGAGTCCTAACTTAATAAAACTGTTGTTAAAGATTCTTAGAACATATTTTTGATTGACTTGTCAAATGATCAAATGACCAAGACAACTTAAATAATGGGAATTTCATGCGGAAGTTCTTTCTAAATAAGAGACAAATAATGAAATAATGACCCGATTTTGCAAACTCTCAAAGAATTCATTGATTTTAGACAACAAAACATTTTATTATAAAAACAGTTGAACACAAAACAAAATATTGTTCAGATGTGGTTAAGAACCAGATGAGGATCAGTAGTGAATCCGGTGTTTGACCAGTGTATGACCATGGACCATTTCAAATGTCACAACAATATTCACAATCTTAGTTATGATTATCCAAAAACACATTCAACTTTATTCATCAAATTGTGTCCCCCTTTGAAGTGATGCACAAAATGTATGATATTTTGTATGCCTTTAAACTGAAGTAAAGAAAACCCGAAATAAATGTTTATATCATTTGTGAAGACTTCAGATCTATTCGTCACTGAAATCGTCAAAAAACAAACATTTTTTAAATTTGAATGATTTTAATCCGGATTTAAATCATGACTTCTTCCGAAGTTGTTGTCGACCGATATTTGGATCTAATTATTGTGAGTATCGATGGTTTACATAATTGTTTGACAATTGATTGTTGACAGCAAAGTGAAACTCTTGAGGAGTCATTTGCCGGCTTTGTCTTGGAGTGGGATGAAAGTCAAATCCACACAATTGGCAACTATGAGGACGGGATGAAGAATCTGATCAATCAATTGAATGGCGACACTCTTGAGATGGCTTTCAAGCATTACATCGATGTTTGCGGTCGTATTGTAAGCCATAAACAGAACCAAATGTTGCTTCAGATGCTTGAGTTCGCCGTTCAGAACAATCTTATTCCCGGAAAGTATGCCATTCCTTCCATTCCTTCCATTCCTTCCCATTGTCTCTCACTAATCATATATTTATTAGACTCGTCTGCGAACTGATTCTCTCTTCAGATCGTCTTCACTACAAGAATGAGACCTTTTGGTGCAATGCTTTTGTTCTGATTCGCAAAATCATTGGAACCGTTGATTACAAAGGAGTTCGAGATTTGCTTAAAATAGTTTTCGATAAAGTGAACCAAATTCCGGCCAAAGACAACGTTTCGGTTCTAAAACAACTCAATATCTTATATGAGGTTTGATTTGATTCTCCTCTGAATCACTGTTTTTATCCAACATTTCTGTCATCAGGTCTTGGATTACATATTCGAGAGAAACCATTGTTTACTTCCGGCGTATCTTATTTTAGACGAAATACAAAAGAAGGGCAAATGGACTCATTGGGTAACAAATAGTGTTTGAATGCATTTATTTTATATTTTTGTCTTTCAATTGAAGAAATTCGCAAAACTTATCAATTCGTTTGTGGATAGCTTTCGACCGACGGGTCAGTAGTTTCGCACAATTTTCAAAATTTCAATTAAAACTTGTTTTTTGTATTTCAGCGCAAATGGTTTCAACCGCCGGTCGCTCAAAGCTTTTGCCAATTGTGGGCCATTCCTCCACTTTAAACAATATATGGAAATTGGATCCGTTGACCGCAAAATTCCAATTGAGAGGACTCTTACCCTATAATAAAGAACTTCTTGAGCCTCAAACAGGTCTCTTGAGATATGTTTTGGAGCAGCCCTGCAGTCGAGATATGATCACTGCTATGCTTTCCCTCAATTCTAAACAAAAGCAAAGAAGTATTATTCTTGAGGAACAACTCGTGGAACTGATCATCACAGCGATGGAGCGCTCCGAGAGTGATATGGAGTCGAGCGAAGGCAGTGAACAGAGCTGTAGTCCAACATTTTTTCTGTGGCAACACCTCTCAAGTCATCTGATTTATTTCGTGTTATTCCAATTCGCGTCATTCCCTCATATGGTGCTCCGACTCCACGAAAAACTGAGTCATAAAAATTTGCGCAAAAGTCGGGAACATTTGATGTGGATTTTGCTTCAGTTTCTATCCGGTTCCATACAGAAGAACCCACTGATGGACTTCCTTCCGATTATGAAACTCTACGATTTGTTATATCCTGAAAAAGAGGCCCTCCCTGTGCCAGACATAAGCAAATGGAATTCGACTCACGCGATGTCCGCCGCTTCCATTTGGATTCATCTGATGAAAAAAGCAGAAATAGATTCGGTTAGTCTTCAGCGGCCGATCCCTTTGACCCTTAAGTCTCACATTGACTTTTTGCACGAAAATCTGGTCAACAATAATAACCTCTCAATGAGTCCCACAGACTATAGAGTGACTCTTCTTTGCAACGCTTGTAAGCTATCCATCGATTCTATCCCTTAAATAGATTTCATTTCCCAATCGCTTCCTTTTATCGACAGACAGTACAAATCAGGTCTGTTTTGAGCGCCCACTTCATGTGCTGGTGGAAGGCGTTCAGGGCAATAGAGCCGGCGCCGCCTCCAACTCTATTCCTATGACTCCCCTCTCAATGAATGTTTTGGACTCTTTGACAGTTCACACGAAAATGAGGCAAATATTTGAGACAATTTGAATGAATGACTGATTTGATGTCTTCCTTAGCCTTATTCATAGCATTGCTGGACAAGTGATGAAATTGGCTCAAAGCAAATCCAATGCCGGACTCTCACCGGCTTTGGTTGAGACCTACTCTCGACTACTGATTTATACAGAGATCGAATCCTTGGGTATAAAAGGATTTATGAGTAATTCGTTTGATTTGAATATTATATTCCTATTCAATGTCTTTGGTTTTCAAATAATTGAAATTTGTTTCCGATTTTAGCCCAACTGTTGAACACTGTGTGGCGAAGTCAGGCCTGGGCTATACTCCACACACTCCTGGAAATGTATATCTATCGCTTGCATCACATCAACGCTCACTACAGGATTCAACTGTTGGGTCACTTACACAGTCTGTCGAACGTTCCGCAGACAAATCAGGTTCAGCTCCACTTATGTATGGAAAACACAGCACTCAAACTGATTCTGGGGTTAAGTAGTGCTGAAGTTCTGTCTATCCCTCAATACACTCGTTTTCAAAACGAGCCAAAAGGTCTTATCTCAACCGAATCGGAGGAACTGAACAAAGCTTTAGTACTGACTCTGGCGCGAGCCATACACGTCACCGGATCTGAATCATTGACCGCCTCCTGGGTTAAGGATATTCTGCAGAATATAATGCAGAGCACAGCCATTAGTTGGTCCAGTTTTACATTACATTGTTTTCCGAACGCAATCAGTGATTTCTATCAACAATATCCGATCCAAAAGGAAAATAAGGCACAACTCAAGAGGTCTGTCGAAGAGGAGTACCGCAAATGGAAAACTATGAACAATGAAAACGATATGTTGAAACACTTTTCACTTCAGGGAACGCCTCCTCTTTTTCTCTGTTTATTGTGGAAAATGCTTTTAGAAAACGACAGAATCAATCCGATAGCCTATAAAATACTGGACAGAATCGGAGCGCGAGCCCTGTCCTCTCATATGCGAACGTTCGCAGACTTTTTGGTGTATGAGTTCGCAAATCTTGTCGGCGGACAACACGTAAATAAATTCATTGACGCTCTGAATGACCTGATCTGGAAATGTCATGTCATCACTTTGGACAGACTTCTTCTCTGTTTAGCCCTCAGAAGCTTTGAAGGAAACGAAGCACAGGTTTGCTTTTTCATCATTCATATGCTTCTACTCCGACCCTCAGAGTTCAAGAATCGTGTCTATGAGTTCGTCAAAGAGAACAGTCCCGAGCACTGGAAGCAGTCGAGTTGGCACGAAAAACACGTGGCTTTCAATCGAGTAATTCTTTTAAATTCATTTATATTTCTCTTCTTTTAACACATTTTTCAGAAATTTCCAGAAAAATTCTATTTCGAAGGCCTCCAAGAAGTCGGGGGTCAGAGTAATCAACACCAATACCTTCCCGTCTATTTCAGTAACGTTTGTCTCAGATTTTTGCCAGTTTTGGGTAATTCTATTAAAACTTCTTTAATCAAAGATTCAAATATTGAATATTTTGTGAACAGATATAATAATCCATCGGTTCCTGGAATTGCCTTCTGGTTCGATGTCCAATATTGTGGACCAGCTGTTGGACCAATTGGGCTGTTTGTATAAATTTCACGACAAACCGATTACATATCTCTATAATACTCTCCACTATTATGAGACTAAACTGAAAGATAAGCCGCAACTGAAGCGCAAATTGGTTTCGGCGATCATTAATTCATTTAAAGACATAAAACCCAGAAATTGGGCGTTAAGTGAGTCTTATCTCAATTATATGCAAAGAATTAATGAAGACATCGATTGGACGCCCGGTTTGTTTCTACCGTTGGCTTAAACTTTCATAAAACTAATTATCAATAATATGTTTAGGACTCGAATATTACATTCATTTGATCGGACGGGTTGTCGACACTCTATCTGCCAATAAGAGTCCGTTCCCGCACACAGACTACCGTTTTAACGAATTTCCGAACTCTTCGTCTCATGCACTGCATGTGACATGTGTTGAGCTGATGGCACTACCAGTGAGTGCCTCAGTGGTCGCCAATTCACTTCTTGATGTCGTTCTCATTGGACATAAAATTTTGACGCGAAATAACATAGAAATGTGGATGAATGCCATCGGTTTGGTGCTGACCGCTCTCTCCGAGTCTTACTGGTCTATTCTTAATGACCGGATCCTCGATATGATGCAGAGCCCGACTCTCGACAGTAACTCAAATCCTTTTGATTTAATGGATTTCACGAATAGTCACACTTCGATGAATGAAATGCAGTGCAGTTATCTGATAGCACTGACCCACGCGGTGTGGCACCATGCAAGCGTCGGACAGATCAGTCTTATGCCACAATTCCTCAAAGACAAAGTCAAACCTGTCATCAAAACCGAAGAGCAGTTTATTTTCATTTGTCATATCGTCGGCCCATTTCTGCAGCGGTTTTACGCGGAGAGAACCCGTTGTGTAATGGATGTGACCATTGAATTGTATGAAATGCTTGAGATTATTGACAAAAACTGTGAAAAACTGCGATTCATTGATCCGATCTGTGATCTGCTCTATCATATCAAATGTATGTCCAGTTCTTTGTTTTATAATATATTTTATTTGAATTAAATATGATTTACAGATATGTTTACCGGCGATACCGTCAAGAATGAAGTCGAGAGAAGTATTCGAAACCTAAGACCACAGCTTCAGATGCGGCTCAGGTTTATCACACATATTAACATCGATGAGGTCTCTGTCATGTCCTGAATATCGCTATATTTATATAAATACTAAACATTTCTCAAATCAATTAATAAATATTTGATTATTTTTTGTATAAAATAAATGCCTTTCAAACGAATTAATTGTTTATATAATTAACTCAAAAGAAAAGGGAAGACTTGGCATAAATATGGGGTCGTTCTCAAGAAGTTTATTTATCACATGAATGACTCCATTGTCAGCCATTATATCGCACTGAGTGACTCTGGAGGTACCGAACCTCACTCTTCCACTAAATGACTTATGCGCTGAGATTAGAGACCCGTCGAGAGCTCGGATTTTTTGAGATCCCAGAAGTAGAGGCGAACTGTTAACTCCTTTTAGATGTAAAAGAAAAGGGTTTACAAACATTGATTACAAAATACTTTTTAAGGAAATACCCGAACAACACATCACTTCCGGCAATAAATAGCTTCGAATGAATTTTTCTGATTCCGACTTATTATTTGTCAGTAAATCGATTTGGTTTTGAGAGAACTGACTCTCAAAGGTCTGGTCAGTGACTGCAAGGAGTGTATAAACGCCTTTCTCCAGTTGTTCTTCAATTTGGCTGTTCTTGATTATTTTTCGCAATATTGAAAGGTTTTCCATTGAATCCAAAGTTTGAATTAAATTGCCTTTTGTTGGAGCAATGAATTTGTCAATGATATGGATGTTTGCGCCGCATATTTCGCTCTGGTCAACAATTTTCGCGCATTGGGCTGTTCTCACAGTGCGGAAACTGAAGCCGGGGATATCCCCATAAATATTGGTTCTGATCTTATTTCCTTGAATTGTGTCCAATAACTGATTGCTATTCCACTCCAAGACATTAGTTTTGGGTTTTATTACATGAAATCCAATATTTTCTTTGGTGTTATTCTTGATATCTTCGAACCTTTTCTTTGAAAGGATTCGCATCGAATCAGTGGAAGGTATGAAAAAAGAGATGTTCTCCAAAGCGTCCCATTCATTGAGAAGACCTGAATCTTTGATTAAATCAAGATATTCAGTCATTTGATGCTTTTCCAAGAATCTAGAGATTGGTTGCGATCTCTCAGATATCATCACTCCGTCGATCACATGAATTAATCCATTGATTGCCAATAAATCCGTTTCGATGACAGGTATTCCACTAATTTCGAGCTTTTCGTCCACTTTTTTAATGGGGAGCATAATATTGAGGGCATTCCTCACAGAAGCGTAATCTTTAATAGCAGTCGAACACAGAGTGCTGTTAATTATATGATTGAGAATTAATGACTCGACACACGACTGTCCGTTCAAAAGTCTCTCCAAATAGAGTTCTTCGAGTTTAAGAAAAGCCTCATTTGTCGGCGCAAACAAAGTGATGCCTTTATTCTGAGCTCGCAATACATTAATTAACCCGCTTTTGGTTAAAACTGATTTTTGAATGAAAATAATGCGTTCAATGAATTGTTGGCAAAATCTATTCATTTCATTATAAAATACTTACGAGTTTTCAAAATTGTAAATCTCGGGTCACTATCGATGATATCAGTCATAGTTTGAGTCGGAGACGACATCACTCTGTCTATGATGTGAACGATTCCATTCGTGGCATAATTGTTGGCCGATATTATAGGCGCACAGTTGGCAGTGACCACACGTTTTGGGTTATTATAAATATTAATACGAATTGATTTATTGCTCGGACTCAAAGTCTGAATCATCAGTTCGTCATCGAAATCACCAGTTCTAAGAAGACCCGGAATCAGATGCATTGCCAAAATTTCTTTCATATTATTGTCTGATTGACGGCGTCTTCGAACAGATAAGAGCTGTCCTTCAGTTTCGATCTCATTCTATAAAAATATAAGATCAGATAAATTCGATGAATTTAATAAAATAAGGGTCACCTCAAGTTTGTTGTGGTCGTCCTCATACTCTATCAAAGAGTCATCAGTCAGACCAAAAACTGTGAGATTCTGTGCGACCAAACTCTTGGAGAAACCGATTCTTTCAATCATTCGTAACATTCGATTGGATTTCAGATCTTTCATCGTTTGGACCAAATCTTTCAAATCAACTGAAAACCCAATTATTGTTTAAATTAAACTAATTATATATAAAGCGAATAAATTGGTGCAAACCTTGAGTGCAATATTCATTTTTCAATCGTTTGAATCCGTGACAGCACTGGTGCTTAACTGTAGTCGTTTTATTCTCTCTGCCCTTTATTATCCTTGGTAAAAAAATAGTTTTTCTCCAATTAATAAAAATTTTATAGTAATAAAATGTTTGTTATGTATAAATCGTGATTCAATTCTGTGTTATCAAGCTCAATTAGTTAGTTAATTAAAGTATAGAATAAAATTGTGATCAGTTATCAAGATTATATTTATGCAAACGATTAGAGATAAACTTCTTTGATAATGTTTGAAATATTCTGCGATTCAATTGTGTTTTAAAACTTACTTTGTTATACATGTATAGGAAGTGTCAGATTCTGTGCAATGGGTTGACTGCCAACTAATCGAGTGGTGAAGACTCTCTAAATTTGATTGTATGCTGTCCTCCACCTCCAGACCTGAATTCTTTGATGAATTCTGAGCTTCACTGCCGTCAATCACTTGTCTCTCAACGCAAACATTGGGACTGTTTTTTAGAATAATTAATACATTAGTTAACTGTCAACAGTTCCAGAGATCAGAGATTATATTTATTATGTTTATTCATAAATCAATACAATATTTACTTTGAATTTTTTGGAAATTATCAAATTATTAATTATTATTTCATTAAATAACCAGATTAGCATGCTACTTTAATTGAAATTAGTTGTCAATTCGGTTAAATTAATACTTAGCAATATTTCTGAAACTATAAAAACCTATGAAAACATTTCCTCTAAAGTCAGAGCACGAAAAAAACATATACTCTAGGTATTGGTGACCTAATCCTTGTTATTGGCGAAAAGACTCTAAGACCTAGAGTCGTGGTGAACAAAGGATTATTCATATGATTTACATACCATGTTTCGGTTTTACAATCTCTATATTTCTTTATAATTAACTCATAAATGCTTCAAATTATGTTCAATTGAGAGAATCAATGACTCAGTATTTACCGGAAAATACAGACTTTGGGTCAAATAATAGCGGAATTTGATAGAAAAACAAATTCTATATCCTATTTGATGTAAGAATAAACAGAGAATTAAGGCTTATTTGGAGATAAGGGACGCCTCCATTGAATTTAAGCCAAATCTGTATCGGTGTCTGCCTTTATCCCAACTTTTCAAAAAGATGATAAATAAATGTCAGAAATTAATGAAATGAGAAACGTTTGGGCGTTTGGGTTATCAACTCATAAATAAACAAAATTCAAATTGAATTACTTTAAGCCTCGAATTTCTATTATATCCCGGTTTAAAAATAAACAAAATATTTATTATTATTCTCAGTTTGAATGCATATTTCGGACAATTATCGGGCGTTGGCCTCAACTCATACAAAAACACTTAAATTGAGTTCAATAGCAACATGCAACTTCTTTTTGAATAACACTGAATAAACAAAACTGGAATCGACTTATAATTTGAATATAAATTGAAAACTAGTTTTCGTTGTCTACCATATCGTCGATCAACAGTTACTGTTGTTTAAACCAATATTCAAAATATTCTTTGAAATTCTGATAAACAAATAAATGCAGAGTTTTATGATTTTATTTGAGGTTATCTCAGGTTTTGGTTAGTTTTCAATGTCAGAGACTATAACTCACTCTTTACTTCTCTATATTTGTGAGCAATTCGTTTACTTCTTCCGAATCTTTGTCTGAATGAATGTTTGAATATATTCTATTCTATAAGTCATATATTCAATTAAATTGAATTATATTATAACTTATAATTTATAAGTCATATATTCAATTAAATTGAATTATATTATAACTTATAATTTATAAGTCATATATTCAATTCTAAAACTAAATATTCTATTGAAGTAATTAGTAGACAACAAATAGACTTAGAATAGATTTATAATTTGACCTATCTCGTTCTACAATTTGACCTTTGTAAGTGACCTCTATATGAGCCCTGTAAGTGGCAGTTTCTGGGTCTACCTGACAGGTAAATAATTTCTTTGAAATTTCAAACTTTTATCTTAAAATCCAGATTTTCTATATCTTAAAGAAGTTGATTAGAGAAAATGACTCACCCTTTCCACCAGGGCTTATGTGATTGAAATAAGTCACCAAATGACCAGAAGTTTGGTCTGTCAAAAGTCATGGGAAAAGTCTCGAAAGGGAAGGAGAGATCACTTCCAGCAAAAGGATTAGTATTGTGCTGTTCTTCTCCCTTATCAACGACGACAACAGACGGATTGAACTCTTCAGGAGTCAAGTCTCCAAAGCTTTCTGTTAGACCCAGAATAGGTGAAAAAGATGGCATTCGATGTCTTTGTTGAGTCCATTGCATCATAGAATCGGCTCTTCTTTTGAAATTCTCTTCAATGTTCGCAAATCTATCCAAAAAGAGTAAACAGTTATTATTGAAATTTGAATGCAAATCAGGGATTGAAAAGTTTGGATTTACCTGTCTCTCATTGATGGCCAGTCAGACCATCTTTTTTGAACTTTCTTTGAATTTGAGTCAACTAAAACACTACCAAAACTCAATATAAATAAGAAAATTGAGAAATTCATCTTAAATTATGAATTGTATGAATAGGTTTTGTAGTTTAGTTGAGTTCAAAATCTTCTTTATTTGTTTCAGATCTAAACATATATTAGAAGTGGAGCCGTTTATATATGATTGGGCGGCACTTCCTGCTAATTGTTATCTGAGTGACAGCACTGGTGAACGAATCAGATGCTATTTCCAGTAACTTCTCTACCGATATGGCACTGAAGGCACTGAAGGTTCAACTTATTTATTGCCATTAAGTTATGTATTGAATGACACGATTTATTTCGATTGACTTCGTTCTAAAGCCGGTGCCATCAGGAGGTGTTCAGCACTCAATGCTTCGATTATGCAAATCACCATAAATTGAACATGATCTTATCTTTTACTGCATATCACTATCAAAAAAAAGAAATTAATCTGATTTGATTAATTTGATGTATATCAGGAAGTTTAAGCATGCACATTCTTATAAATCACTAGGAATTCTAGTCTAGAATTTAATCAGGATCATTAGGAAACTATTTTTCGGACGGATTTGATACCTTTATATTATGGGATAACTATGGAAGTTGCATTTTGTGATGATCTTGGTTATTATTATATTGATTATTTAATTTCACCCAATAATCAAAGCATGAAATTCTCGATTTTTCCATTCGAGTGAATTCACATTTGATTGAAAATTCAAAAACATATTCGCAAACATCAATAACTTTTAATTGGGTAATGACTCGAATAATAATTTATAGAAGGAATCAACAAGGCCATTCTTTTATCAAGTTTTAACCAAATTGGTTTTCATTATTTTTAGTGATATCTACTTTTCGCAGACATTTAAGAATCTTAGAAAAGTCGAGTTCTGACTCTGACTCAGGACTAAATTCGTGAAAATGTTCAGCATATATGGACTGCCTTGCTCATCCATCAGTCACAGGAAAACATTAAATTATATTAATTAAGATCAATTTAATCCGCGTGAGATTTATATAGATTCTGATTCAAAATCTAGCTAGATTAATTAAAAGCAAAGATATGGATGGGATTTAATATTAAAATCAGTAATTTATGATGAACTGTGAATTTTAATTGCATGGTGCTTTAATTTCTCAATAGGGATAAACCTGTTGAAGTTGAAAAGTGTGACAGGGTCATCTTTGATATTGAATTCATCGAATTATTGCTAATGTGAGTCATTAATATATATTAATTTCTCTGACATTCGATATTCCATAAAATGTAAAAATATTTTAATAATTTCCATAATAATCATGTTTTGAGTAAATAGGTTATCGAATGACTTCAATTATTTCTCAAATTAATTGTTCTTTGATTACAAACGAACCAAAAATATTGAATTAAATTGAAATTCACTGATAATATCGAATATCGAATAAAATATGGCTATAATTGGAGACCATTTGAGAATAGATGGAAAAAATTGATAATTATTTTCTACAACAGTTTAATTGAAGTTTAGCTAAAAGTTTAGGCAATTTTGACAATTAATGAAAATTAATGTCCGAAATTGTGGAGACGGACAGAATAAATATGTTATATTAGGTTAATCTTCGGGGTTATGCCTCCATCAGTTTGAGCCATCAGTTGAGCCACAATTTCACACATTTTCAGTGATTTAAAGGTCATATGAAAAGTTTATTTTTCAGATCAACTTTAACTCATTCTTTAATTTGAATAATACATATTCTGTGCTGAGAGGGATGATATCCTTTAATTGCAAATATTGACCCAGTTACTTTTGGTAAAGATTTTTAAATAATAGCTAACCATTGGATTTATAACCTCGAGGAGACCTAAAGTGTCGATTTCTCTCTTGAATGACAGAAGTGAGGACTGAGAGGCGATTCACTCCATATTATTAACTATTTTTCCACTTATTTTAAAGTTTAGTTTTCATTAATTCTTTGGTTTCTATTTCGGTTTCGGTTATAAAATTCAATTATAAACACATTTAAAGTATTCTTATCTTTGGTCTCAGTTTTATTTATAAGGATTTTATTACTTGAAGTGATGTCAGACAAATAGACCTCATCTCAAAACAGATTATCAAATATTTAATTATTTTGAATTAATTACTAAAGATTTCCAAAAATACTAAAATTGAATTTTATTTTGGAAATTGTTTGAGGACTTGCCTCAGGAACACCTCTTATAGATCATATCATATTTCTATATAATATACAATTAAGATAAGCAATTAGGCATTAGTACCTGCAAGGTGCTTGCTTATTTATACACTACTTGTGTGATAATTAAAACTGAATAATCTTGCACACATGCGGTTATAGTATTGTCATTAGAAGACAAAATGTTTGCTTATTTTACTCAAACAAATGGTTTATAAGAATAATAAATCTATAAATTGGGGCAAAGATTATGCCATAAATGGAAATACAGTTTCTTTACTCAAAATCATATTTTCCCAAAGAATACGAATTTTATTTCATAACTCGTTTATAACTTTTATAGATTTGACTAAACTTAAAGCCAAATAAAATAACGAAACACACCTATGGCTATGCACTCTGCACTCTGCACCTAGTACATTCTACAATAGACAGCTATTTTATTATCTTATAGACTCAATTTGTGCCCATTTATCAATAATCGCCTTATCATTTTGTTTTTGTTAAGTTAGCTTGTCAATTCATAACTCATTAAATGAAAAACAATAAAAAAGAGTTCAAATATTTTGCAAATAAACTGAGCAAATCATTTATCAAATAACTATTCATTCAATTAAGTACTTTAAATTATTTTTTAATGGATAAAGAGATTAAACTATCAAGGATAAATTACACTGTATTGTATTGAATACAGGATAGTTTTTGAAAAAAGTTTATGGCATTTTAAATAAATTCTGAACTATTTTTAGGAATAACCTTGCTCTTAAAAGGTCGACGATTAAGGGGATAACAAAAATATAGATAAAGTGAGTGTCAACTTATAATTGCATCAAATGGTATATGAATAAACATAACTCATCCGGGATAAGCATAAGCATAAGCATAGGCCATAAATATTATCTTATAATAAGAGAGTAATGATTTAATATGCAAATAGTGTTATCGTTTATTTGATTTCCTGCTTTGATTTAATCGATTTCTGACTTTTTTATTCTGTGTTTTATTTTGATTCGCTTCGAGTGAACTCTTAAATCATTGAAATCAAGTTCAAGGACTCCAAACAAATAGACATTTAAAGGAAAGACTTCTTCTGAATACAATTTGAGGAACTTTTCCATAAACTTAGCTTATATTTGAAGCTAAAGTTGATGGGGGACTACATGTCTGGGACTGACACTGACTTTTACTTGCATTCAGATGACGATTGTGTCGATATATCGATACAATTGAATCGTTTTGGCGCTCAAAGCAAAAGAGCGCACAAAAGATATGACAACAAAAGCAGTCAAACAAAACATTGAACCAAAAACTGAATCACTTTTCCAGTGAATCATCTCTTGTCTGGCCTTCACTTCAGCCCTAATTGTCTCACAATTTATAACTGACTTTTAACTCATTTCAAACAAAAGTAATAATTGTTTTTCTTTTCTCTTTCTCTCAAACCTTTGAGATATAAATCATTTGAAACTATTTGACCAAAAAAACAAGTTTTCTATCAATTAATTGAACTTATTTTCAGTTATTTTTAGTCTTTTTTCAAACTTTTGCTCTTTTCATAGGATTTCCTATTTTTACACAAATTTTGGCCGAAAATGGAAGAAAAGACCGAAAGTAAGTCGAATTTCAAATTAAGTTAATTCAATTCAAACTGAGTTAATCAGAGGCGCGCAGAGGGGGGCCTACCATAGCCTACCATAGCCTGCCATAGCCTTTTCATTGCCTGTCATTTAAATCATTTTTTGAAATGTTTGCCTCAAATCCAATCCCTTTGTTTGAAATGCGATAAAATTTATTTATTTCATTCAAATCTTTGTACGACTTATTTGACTAAAAATCAATACTAAAGCCATATATGAGAGAAGACAACAAACAAAGTCAACATTTTTTAGTTAATCACTTGTTTAGAAATTTAAGAATAATTCAATTTTAGGCTATTTTTTATGTTTTGCTTAAAGGCACTAAATTATGGTGTGCTGAGGGCTCAGGGCTCTGATAGTCCATCAGTGATGCCATATCTCTGAAGCCTTCATTAGTGAAATTATTTGGAGATAACCGCTATTTAAAAGTGGTTTCAAACAAATGTTAAGAAAGCGTCGAAACCCTTAAAATCTGAGTTTAATATTATTTTCGTTTAATTTTTAAAAGTATTGATTGTTTCGATCAAATCGATAGACAGTTCACAAGTTGAGGGACTTTATGCTGAAGTTAATGATACTTTTTTAGTCATTTTAATGCATTTTATGGTCTTATTCATTGATTAATGAACAGAACGATAATTATTGTAAATATAGCATGGTCAATCATCATTCATGGATTATTTAAAACTACTTCCCTTTTAATGAACTATTTTTAAAATCTATGATAATATCAAAGATTGAATGCATTTCCATTATTTGGTTATATTTGAAAACTATTAGACTTTAAAAAATCAATACATTTTGCAAATGAATAACATTTTCGTTATTACAATAAAAGTCGGTTTTTTTGTTATTAAATAAGTTGACTCTAAATAAGCGACAATAGCTTTCAAACTTAATGATCCGGGTATTTATTCCCATGGTTTTGAGCTAACATTTCAATGGGAAAATATATTCATTTTTGTTGCTTTTTGGAAAATGTCATTAAAATAGTGGTCACTCCTGGAGCCCAATAATGAGAGACACTCTCTATTTGATTGAAAACCGTTAAATAATATACAAAACGTTTATTGCAATCAAATGATAGCGAAATACAGGATATGAACGAAAGGTTCGTTTAACTCGTTTTGCGATCGATTTTATGACTCGTTTTAAGAGCATTTGAATTAAAGACGCATTGAATCCAGTCTTAGGCTCTAAAAAACAAAATCCTCCACAAATAGCGCCCACTTTTGACCACCAAATCCAGTCGAGTAATGGTTATCTTTGATTCGTTCGGTTCAGTGGGCGGACCACAGCTCTGGAACTGTTGATAAACTTCTTTGACGGGTCGTTAACCCTATGACAGGCTTTTAGTAATTGCTTTAATGTTATCGATTTGAGTATAAGAGTCAGAGTCTGTCAGACACTTAGCTTTCATTCATTTGATTTGAGTTTTTGAGCGAAAGAACAACTCTTCTAAAGAGTATTAAACCAATAGTTGTTAATAATGACGATCGCATTGTTTGACGGTATTCTTGTTTAACATATTTTGATTGACTCTCAATTGTCTGTCCCGTAGACAACCTCTCGAGTCCCACTCAATCCAAAGGTGGTCTTAAGTATGAATTGGTTTTGGAGAAGCCGTCCAACGATACGCCACCGAAGATCAGTCGACCTCTGGAAACATCCAAACAGTTGTCGGCCGAAGATATCGAAAACAAACTGAAAGAAGCAGAAGAGCGCAGGAAATCGATTGAAGCCCAGAAGATAAGTCTCGCGAAGGAAAGCATTTCCAAGATATCCGAAATAAAGGAGAAATTGAGTGAAATCGAGGAACAAAAGATCGAATCCACGCGACAGATATTGGAGAAGAAAATGGAGGCATTCAAAGAGAACAGAGAGACTCACATCAAAGCCATTCAGGAGAAACAGAAGGAACACGTAAGACACCCCTCATTACACCCCTTAAGATACTTTTTTCCCCTTATCTCAAATGTACAAAATGTTTGTTTTTATCCGTTATTCCTAAGGAGTGCCATAAATTTCAATTTATATTCTATTTTCTTATCCCAAATGTTTAGTAATCTATAGATAAAGAGTAGTTTTAATGACTTTAATGAGACATCGATTGAGAGAAACTCTCGACACTATTCATAGATAATTCACTTTTTTAATGAGTTTACAACTGAAAGAAAGTTAAAACAATTGATTAATGAATTGAAGGTAACCCGAGTTGAGGCCAAACGAAGGCTCTCTAATGAAAACGTTTTGCCCGCAAAGGATAAGTTGAATACAATTAGACTTCGGATGGCGTCGGCCGCTGAATCTCGTGATGCAAAAATAGCTGCTCTTCAGGAACGACTTCGAGACCATGTATTAGCTCTCATCTAATTTGTTCCGGATTTCAGTCCCTTTTCTCATTTGATCGAATAGTTGTGAATATAGTCTATAATTGCTTTGATTCTCATTTAGATGACAGAAAAGTACTAAAAAGTATTCTTTTGCTATAATTGACTGACATTTATCACATTTTAAAGAATTTAATGAGCAATAATGGGATCCATTCCTCACTTCTGGCGATATTTTTTTGCAAAATCTGCGCTAAATCTAAACTAATTTGAAATAAGAATTGATTTATTTTAACGAATTTCATACAAATATTTAGAACTTCGATAATATTATTCAGATCTTAGTTTTTCGTTACTTTTTTCTTAAAATTCAATTTAATTTAATATCTCATAAATAGTAATAACTTGTTATCAATTCTGTTACTTAAAAGTTTAATAATATATAGTTTGAGGAATAATTTCAATCAAATTATGATTTTCTTATTGAAAATTGTGTTCGAGTTTGGGGTTGTCTTCAGTTTGGGTTAGGTTGGGATCCGACGCTCCAAATGAGAATTCTTTGAGAAATCCGGAACTGTTTTCTTTTGAAGTTCACTGTTGAAGAAGTGTCCCTTTTATAGGACAGACACGTCGATGAAGTGAGGAAACAGGTGGAGGACTCCAATCAATACAACGATTCCCTAAAAATCAAATTAGAGTCTAAACTGAAAAATGCTCAGAAAAATAGGGAACTTATTGTGAAAGAGATTCAAGAGAAACTCAAAGAGCATGTGAGTCAATAGATCCCTTTCCCCTCAAATGATGGCTAATATTCTAAAATATTAACAAAATTTGGATTAATTAATAATTATCTCTAATTATTGAGATTCTTATGGTCTCGAAACCTATTGAAACTAAAACCGATTCCAAAAACAATTAGAAACAACATATTAATCGAGTGAACGCCAGCCATAGGGAAGGCCTAACGGCCAAAGAGAACTGTTGCTGTTCTCGAAACCAATTGAGTGAAAGACTCGCGAATGCGAATCAAAAACGAAATCAATTTTTGAAACTACGATCGGATCGTTTGAAACTTAATGTATGAAAAATATTTTGATTTTAACTTCTGATCAAAGGCTCGACTTTCCAATAACTACCGGTGTTTTGGGTAAACCATTAACTCTATTAAATGTTATTCTTTGCGGAGTATTGAATGTATGGTAACAAAGATCGGGTCATTTAATCCACACTTTAGTATAGTTTGACTAATAATCGATTAATAGCTCTAATATACTGTAAACCAATTGTTTTAACGATTATTTCCTTTCATATCATTTGTCTAAACATTTACTCAATCTTTGAAACAAAGGGCGAAAAAGTGGCGGAAGTCGTGAAACGCAAGTCTGAAGTTATTCCCAATTCTGGCGACTCATCCGAATGATTGGATCCCTATTTGCAAACTTCGGATATTTACTTAAATCTATTAATATTCAGAATTTTATCTTTTTCTTGTGATAATTGACTAATAGTTTTAGAAATAATCCAAAATATTTGCTTCAATTCATTTATATATTAATTTTGCGATAATTATTACAAAATTATTACTCAATTCTTAACATTTTATAATATCTCACAACAAATGCTATTATTTGTCATTAATTTCTTGTATTTTTTTATTGCATTTAAATAAAGTTCACGAAAAAGGAGAAAATTTGTTTGATTTAAGGCTTAGAAACAGATATGAAATGTAAACTAAGCGCTCAATTGATTCAATTGGCAAACAATTTGAGCTCCGATTCGTTTATCCGATAGAAGTTGAGAGAAGTTTAACCACTTGTTCGTCTCATTCGTCTCATTTGCATATCATGTGTTCCCCACTGGAGTCATGTGTAGAACGGATTTAGGCTTTCAGTTCAAATTGCATTTCTTTGCTCTAAAGTCCGTTCCTTTGAAAAACACAATACTTTCTCATTATTTGTTGAAATCCAATGCCTTTGAAAAAGTTTTCAAATAATTAAAAGTTTTTATTTCATATAAACTTTTAATCAAATCATAAGTGTGTGAGAAATGGCCGCATATCTCATCCTCAAAGACGGTCCAACTTTCCAGGGATTGCACTTCGGATATGAAGGATCTGTCGCCGGAGAAGTCGGTCAGAAAAGCTTAAATGTTTCCGAGCATTCATTTTCTTATTAATCGTATTGATTTGCAGTTTTCCAGACAGGAATGGTTGGATATCCTGAGTCTCTCACAGACCCCTCATATCACAAACAGATATTAGTTCTGACCTATCCTTTGATTGGAAATTATGGTATTCCCAGTCAAACAGAAACCGATGAATTTGGACTTCAAAGATGGTTCGAATCGCACAATATTTGGCCGATTGGTCTGATTATCGGCCAATTGTCCGCAGAATACAGTCATTGGAACGCAAAACAGTCGCTAAATCAATATTTATGCGACTTTAAAGTTCCCGGAATTGAGGGGATCGACACCCGAGAGCTCACCAAATATTTGCGAAACAAAGGCAGTACTTTAGGACGAATAGAAATACAAAGCCTTCAAATTGATAGACCCTTTCCTTATGAGGATCCAAATCTAATCAACTTAGTGGCGGAGGTCTCAACTAAAACAACTCGAGTTAATAATGAGAAGGGATTCCCCCGTATTTTAGTCGTCGACTGTGGCGTCAAAAACAATCAAATTCGATGTTTGGCCCAAAGGGGAGCTCGCATTCAAGTGGTTCCCTGGAACTACCCCTTTCCAAAAGAGAGGAAAACATTCGATGCGATTTTCGTGAGCAATGGACCGGGAGATCCCTCCAAATGCAGACAAACAATTGAAAATATTAAAGATATTATCGAAAACAGGGATAAGTTTTGTCCGATATTTGGTATATGTTTAGGCCATCAGTTATTGTCTTTGGCTGCGGGCGCCTCCACTTATAAGTTGGATTATGGTAATCGAGGGCACAACCAGCCAGCACGTTTTCTCGATACTGTCAACTGCTGTATCACTACTCAAAACCACGGCTTTGCGGTCGATGTGAACACTCTGAGCAAAGAATGGATTCCTTTATTCACGAACGCAAACGACAAAAGTAATGAAGGGATCGCTCACATAACTAAACCTTATTTCAGCGTTCAGTTTCACCCTGAGCATATGGCAGGACCTGAAGACATGGAGTTTCTCTTCGATGTATTCTTAGAGACAATAACTTCTCATTTGGAAGGAAACGAAGAGATATCGGTCTCAAAAAGAATCCAAAAACGTTTTGCTTCCGATGTTTTGCATCCAATCAGTGAAACGCTGATCAAAAAACCGCATAAAATTTTAATATTAGGCTCCGGAGGGCTTTCCATAGGACAGGCCGGAGAATTCGATTACTCTGGTTCTCAGGCAATAAAAGCCCTGAAAGAAGAAAAAATCCAAACGGTTTTGATTAACGCGAATATCGCAACCGTGCAAACAACCCCTGGTTTGTCAGATAAGGTCTATTTTCTGCCCATAACTCATGACTATGTGTCAGAAGTTATACGGTGTGAGAGACCCGACGGCATATTCCTCATGTTTGGGGGACAGACAGCACTCAACTGTGGCATTGAATTAGAAAAGAGCGGAGTATTATCTGAATATAATGTTGAGGTTTTGGGAACGCCTATCGCCTCTATCATAGACTCAGAGGACAGGGAAAAGTTTGCTAAGAAAGTAAAAGAAGTTGGAGGAGAAGTAGCCCCGAGTCGGGCCGCATATTCTGTTGAAGAGGCCATACTTTTCGCCGAACAATTGGGTTATCCCATACTTGTCAGGTCTGCTTACGCTTTGGGAGGATTAGGATCTGGTTTTGCAAATACTCCGCAAGAGTTGAAGAAATTGGTTATTCAGGCTTTGGTTCACTCGAATCAAGTCCTTCTCGACAAGAGTCTCAAGGGTTGGAAAGAAGTCGAATATGAAGTGCTGAGAGACGCTTACGATAACTGTATTACAGTCTGTAATATGGAAAATGTGGATCCACTCGGTATTCATACGGGAGAGTCCATAGTTGTGGCCCCGTCTCAGACACTCACTAACAGTGAATATAATAAATTGCGAACAATGGCTATCAAAGTGGTCCGACATCTGGGAGTGATAGGAGAGTGCAATATTCAGTACGCTTTGAGTCCAGATTCAGAAGTATTTTACATAATTGAAGTAAACGCCAGACTTTCCCGGAGCTCAGCCCTCGCCAGTAAGGCTACCGGATATCCGTTGGCATATATTGCGGCCAAACTGGCCCTCAATTTTCCTCTTCTGGACCTTAAGAATAGTGTGACCGGTTCTACCACTGCCTGCTTTGAGCCCAGCCTCGATTACTGTGTGGTTAAGATACCCCGATGGGATCTTGGTAAATTCACTGGTGTTAGCCATCAAATCGGCAGTTCTATGAAAAGTGTCGGAGAAATTATGGCAATCGGCAGAACATTCGAAGAAACCTTTCAGAAGGCTTTACGAATGGTTGACGAGAGTGTCAATGGATTTGATCCTCACCTGAAACAGCACAGCAAACAAGAACTGGAGTCCCCGACAGACAAACGCATCTTTGCATTGGCCTCAGCCATATACCATGACTGGAGTATCGAAGAACTTTACAATTTGACGAAAATCGATCCCTGGTTTCTCAATAAATTCAAAACCATAATCGAAAACCTCAAACAATTGGAAGGTCTGCGTCCGAACCCAAATTCAATCACTAAAGAGATGTTACTTAAGTCAAAGAGATTAGGATTTTCTGATAAAATGATCGCTGAATGTATCGGAAGCAGTGAATTAGTGGTCAGAAAATTCCGCCTCAAAGAAGATGTGAAGCCATTCGTCAAACGAGTGGACACAGTCTCTGCCGAATGGCCCGCAATCACTAATTATCTGTATTTGACATACAATGGCAACAGTAGTGACATCGAAAAGCCATGTGAAGGGGTTATGGTCTTAGGAAGTGGTGTCTATCGAATTGGATCCTCCGTTGAGTTCGACTGTTGTGCCGTTGGATGTGTTCAAGAGTTGAGGAAAATGAAGAGAACGACTATTATGGTTAACTGCAATCCTGAAACTGTGAGCACTGACTACGATATGTGCGATCGATTGTATTTCGAAGAGATTTCTTTCGAGACAGTAATGGAAATCTATAACTTGGAGGAACCGGAGGGTATAATCTTGTGTATGGGCGGACAACTGCCCAACAATATTGCTATGGATTTGTTTCGACAAAACGCCAGAATATTGGGTACTTCTCCCGAATCTATTGATAACGCAGAAAATAGATACAAATTTTCGCGACTTCTGGACAGCAAAGAAATACATCAACCGATTTGGGAACAGGTCACCGACATTGAGAGAGCCAAACAATTCTGTAAGAGGAATGGTTATCCCTGTATTGTGAGACCGTCGTATGTCTTATCGGGGGCTGCCATGAATGTGGCCAACTCTGCCAAAAATCTGGAAAATTATCTGAAAGAAGCGACCGCTGTCTGCAAAGAACATCCGGTCGTTATTTCCAAGTTCATAACCGAAGCGAAAGAGATAGATGTGGACGCAGTGGGTCAGGGGGGACAACTCATTTGTATCGCTGTCTCCGAACATATCGAGAACGCTGGCGTTCATTCGGGTGACGCCACTCTTGTAACCCCACCACAGGATTTGACGGACAAAACTCTGGCGAACATCAAAGAGATCTGTGAAGTGATTTGTAGAGAGCTTTTAGTGAACGGACCCTTCAATATGCAAGTGATGGCCAAAGACGACGACTTGAAAGTCATTGAATGCAATCTTCGGATATCGCGTTCATTTCCATTCGTGTCAAAGACTTTGGATCACGACTTAATCGCTTTGGCCACTCGAGTCATTATGGGAGAAAAAGTGGATCCCATTGATTTGACTATTAAAGAGACCCGAGTGGGTCAGCACACGTCAAAGCGGGTGGGGGTCAAAGTACCTCAATTTTCTTTCTCTCGGCTTATGGGTGCGGACGTCACACTTGGGGTTGAAATGGCCAGCACTGGAGAGGTGGCCTGTTTTGGTGAAAACCGATACGAGGCTTATTTGAAAGCTATGCTGAGCACAGGTTTCCGTTTACCTAAAAAAAGGATTGCTTTGCTATCAATCGGAACCAATAAACACAAAACCGAGTTATTGCCGAGTATTCGAACCCTCTATCAAATGGGTTATCAACTATACGCCAGTTTAGGAACCGCCGACTTCTACAATGAAAAGGGTATTGAAGTGGAAGCCGTCGATTTGTCTTTCATTGAAGACGAAGAGAAAGTCAAACTCAATGATATCGCGCAGTATTTGTCGACTAAAGAGTTTGATTTAGTGATAAATTTGCCGATGAGGAGCACTGGCGCCCGAAGAGTCTCAACTCAAGGCTATAGATATCGAAGATTTGCTGTCGATTATGCCATTCCTCTTATATCAGACGTCAAATGTGCCAAACTTTTGGTGGAAGCGTTAAAACTGATCGACGGAACGCCTCCCGTCAAGACTCATATCGATTGCTTGGCATCCAATAGAATCGTTCGAATGCCTGGATTTATAGATGTGCATGTTCATATTAGAGAACCAGGCGATGAACATAAAGAGGACTTCATTACTGGTACGGAAGCAGCCCTGGGAGGGGGTATCACTTTGATTGGAGTAATGCCAAACACAAAGCCTCCAATCATTAACTTAGAAAACTATACTTTGGAGTCAAAACTGGCCGATGCCGGCGCCAAATGTGATTACGGGCTGTTCTTGGCGGCCACCGCTGATAACGCAGAAATTGTGGCCAAAATCGCAAAAACTCATCGAGTGATGGGTCTTAAGATGTATTTGAATAACACTTTCGGTGATCTCTGTTTACCGAAAATGACTGATTGGATGAAACATTTTGAGTGTTGGCCCAAAAATATTCCGATTTGTGTTCACGCGGAACAGCAGACAACCGCTGCCATCATATCTTTGGCTCATCTCTACGACCGATCCGTCCATATCTGTCACGTGGCTCGAGAGGAAGAGATCCTTATCATCAAAGCTGCCAAAGAAAAAGGAGTGAAAGTGACCTGTGAAGTTGCGCCACACCATCTGTTCCTCTCAGAAGAAGACTTCGATTCGATCGGTCCTCAGAGAAGTGAAGTTAAACCAAATTTGGTGTCCCTTAAAGACCAGAAGGCGTTGTGGGATAACCTCAGTGTAATCGATATCTTCGCCTCAGATCACGCGCCACATCTAAAGTCCGAAAAAGACGGACCCAACCCTCCGCCCGGTTTTCCCGGTTTAGAGACTTCATTACCCCTTCTGTTGACTGCTGTGAAAGGGGGCAGACTTTCAATAAATGATTTGTGGAAAAGAATGTATTGGAATCCAAAACAAATCTTCAATCTTCCCGATCAGACCGACACTTATATAGAGGTGGATATGGACGAGGAGTGGGTCATACCCGAGGCCATGCCTTTCTCTAAAGCCAAATGGACGCCTTTTGCCGGCAAATCAGTTACTGGAACAGTTAGAAGAATTGTTTTACGCAATGAAGTAGTTTTCGTCGATACCAAAGTGTTGGTCTCTCCCGGTTTCGGACAAAATATTTTCAAGAATTGCCCGCAATCTGTGAAATCAGCCGAAAAAGAATTGGATTTTGAAATAAGTGATTCCACTTTTACTGAAGAGTCGGGAAATGATATTCGAAGGAAAGAAACAGAAATATATTCAGAAATGCTTAAAGAGCTCGGAATAAATAAAGAGCAAGAACAAACAAGGGTTAAACAGCCTCTTTCGATAGCCCTGAGTGGTTCGCCTTCGAGTCACTCTAAAGTTGTTCCGATGGCATCTCCAGCGCTGTTCATTGATCCGAAACACCGCCATATTCTTTCTGTGGAAGACTTCAATCGGGAACAGTTACACGACTTATTCAATTTGGCCGCAAAAATGAAGAAATGTGTGGCAAATGAAAAACCTTTGGACAGAAACGACAAAAGTGTTATTCACATCGAAGATATACTCAAAGGCAAAGTCATGGCTTCCATTTTCTATGAGGTCAGCACAAGAACGAGCTGTTCCTTCGCAGCTGCGATGCAACGATTAGGCGGTTCTGTCATTTATCTCAACGAAGAGTTCTCTTCTGTCAAAAAAGGGGAATCACTGGAGGATTCTGTTTGTATTATGGCTAACTATAGCGATGTCGTAGTTCTCAGACACCCAGAAAAAGGAGCGGTGGCTCGAGTGGCCCACAAATGCAGCAAACCAGTGATCAATGCAGGCGATGGAGTCGGAGAGCACCCGACACAAGCACTTCTCGACGCCTTCACAATCAGAGAAGAGATCGGAACAATCAATGGTTTAGTGGTGAGTCTTATATCTATTTCACTCAAACTGTGGCCAACTTTTAAGACGAATTCTTTAATTACAGATCACTTTAGTGGGAGATCTGGCCAATGGCCGAACCGTTCACTCTTTGGTTCGTTTGTTAAGTAACTACAAAATAACTTTAATCCAATTGGTTTCACCGAAATCACTACAAATGCCAAACGAAGTCAAGAATTACTTATATAATAAAGGAATCAAATACATAGAAATGACTTCTTTAGAAGAGGCCATCCCTGACACTGATGTCCTTTACATGACTCGCATACAAAAGGAACGGTTTGCCAATGAAAAGGAATACGAAGCGGTTTATGGACATTATGTGCTGACCCCTCAGCTCATGACAAAAGCAAAACTCGAAAGATTTGTTGTAATGCATCCGTTGCCGCGACTCAACGAAATACAGTTAGTATTCAATTACTTATTCAGAGCTCTTCTATTCGAGAGAATACCCCCTTTCCCTCATTTATATGACTAAAATGTAAAATCGTTTTGTTTCAGACCTGATGTGGATTACGACAAAAGAGCGGTTTATTTCAGACAAGCGGAGAACGGAATGTATGTCAGAATGGCTTTACTCGCAATGGTTTTGGGAAAAATTTAATCAATTTATTGGATTTATATTAAGTTTCAATAATATCACAGAATTTCTATTTGTTTTTTATTTTACAATTTGTTGGTTAGTATTGAGAGTGGAGTCACTGCCAAACAGTTTCTCGAAGTGTTCCACAAATGTCTCGCAGTGTTCGCCTGAAAACCAATAAATTTGAATCCATTTAATGATTAAATTGAATACAAATACAATACAACACAAACCGGTGGCAAAAGCAGGCGATCCGCGAATCCGAAGATTTCGTAACTCAAAAAACTTATAAACAGAATAAAAGAGTTGGTTATCACCGGAATTGAAGGCCACGTCTAAGAATTTACGCGCAGATATACTCTCGATATTTGCGTGATTTTGGATGAATCTGATCGCTCGCGACAATTGGTATTGAGATAACAACACTTCGATTATCTCTTCGTTGGCTGTCGTCAGTCTTTTAAACATATCTAACGCCAACTGAACCGCATATTTATAATGTGGTTCGAGAGATAAGAGAAGACACGCCAACTGTTTCGAGTCAGAAAAGACGTGGTATTGAAGGAATTGATGCATTTGATAGAACTGTTGGGTTCGCACCAAATGGGTTATCAGAAACTCATAGACAAAGTACTGAATCGGAATTTGATGCGAAGATAATGAATATATGTATTCAAATAGAATCGAAACGATTAGACTTTGATCCAAATCCTGTTTTCAATTCAAAATAATTAATTAATTCTCTGATTTGGATAACAATCGGACTCTTATTACGGATTTTTGTTCCTCGAATATCGTGAAGACATTGGAGAAAATGTCCGTTTGGTCCACAATTGTTCTCATTTTCTGTTTCTTCGCATCAGAACTGTTTTGAATTGCATTTACTTCTGAAGAAAGCACTTCCTTATGGGCGGCATTCAATTTGTTGAATATAAGGGAGAGGTCTCCCAAAGGGTTTCGAAGGCTGTCTTCGCTCTGCATTATTGTGTTTTTACAGACTTTCAGTAAAATTGATTTTGAGTTTTGTCTAAACATTAAGAAGTCTATCAAAAGAGGAATGTTTTGAATCATTTCAATGGTTTGACTCAAATTGATTTGAAGAAACCAAAGACACCCAAATCGGGCGTCGATTATGATATTCGGCTGAAATATAACCCAATTCGTCGAATCTGTGAATTAAATAAATAAAAACAATTGAAAGCAAATGAAGAGAAAGACATACAAAGTTCGCATTCGGTGTTGTCGTCCCATTTGAAGGGTTTGATAGTACAGTGCGGAAGAACTGGATAATGAATTTTCACGTTTGCCATCATTTCGTTTGTCTGAAGATTAATATCGAAGACCAAAGATGTTTGACTGGTCTGGTGGTGGACTATCACCAGATCGTCCACTATATTAATGGCGAACCTTCCCGTCAATTGAAGCAAAAGAATGTCTGTCTTTTGGGGCACAGAATCTCTGAATAAAGAAATAATTTAAGAAAACTAAGAGAATTGTATTAAAACTTACTTAAGGAACGTATAAATCATTATATGGGCTCCGATTTGGTCCTTTAGAATGGGCTGATGTCTTAGGACTAGAAGACGGCTTTTGCCATATCTTTCATAAGAAGAGAAACTTAATTTTCTAACACAAATGAGAGGAATGTCTCACAAGTTGGCGATCGCGACATCTCTTTCGTAGAGACATATTTTGGCCGATTTCTGTTTATGAGTCCACTCGACTTCAAATTTAGACAATTTATAGACTGTGTTCGGCTATTAAGTGATTTTAAACACAATTAAAAATAAATAAATATTTAATTTGCATTACTCTGAACTGAAAGGCGTGAATAACATTAGCAAAAGTGCCGTTCGCTACCAGAAGAAGACAAGTCTCCGGCTAAACAAACAACAGTTTTAATCGATTTACTGCTATTTATGTAAAGCAATTATATCAGACCTGATATACAAACCAATCGACAGAAATACTGATAGTTTTGAGACATTTAACAATCTTTTTGTCGCAAATGATTTGATAGAATTCAATGCCGGAGTCGGTTATGAAAACCATTTCATAAGTGTTGGTCCAAACAAAGCCCAACACTTTGCAGTTTTTACTCTAATTATTATTCAAAGAAATTCAAATTAAAAAAAACTTTTGGTCGGAATTGAATGGTATATAAATCCGGCCCTAAGAAGCAGAGCCTATCTCTGGGCCCATCTGTGAGGCTATCCCTCAATATTCTTAATTAATTCGATTATTTTCAGTACTTTTTTTGTCGACTAATAATTGGGAAATATATTTATAGACCAAACCTTTGAGGGCTGGAAATAGTGACTGTTTGGCGACCCGTTCACAAAGTTAATGAATTCGACGCTATTCGGAGACCTCTGGAGGGCCAACACATCCGAAGCGGGAGAGAACTTAATAGAGAGAACGTCTCCCCTTTCCTCCAGTCTTAACGTTAATTAACATTTGATTTTAATTCATTTAAAGCAAACAAAAGACAAAAGTTGTCTCAAATTCGTACTTAAATTTAATGATAGAATCGTCGGGTCCTCTGACGACCACTCCTTCAGAACATTTGTTGAGTACAACAAATATTTGTCGATTGGACTCATCGTAAAAGACGTTAACGTTTTTAGAAACCGCTTCGAAACGAATGCAATTCAGACTCAGTTCCAGTAATTTGTTGTTTCGGTTGGACATCATCTAAACGATTGTCAACAATATGTCTTCACTCTTATCAAAGGTTCCGCAAAAGAGAGACCTTTTCCTCACAAAACTTAGTGAATACTAAAACAGATAACACTTTATTTGAGGCAAAGATTTATAACAAAAACAATTAATTAAATGAATAAATAAATTGTTTACAAAACTCAATGCATTTCGTAATCACTAAATGTTTCAAAAATATTAAGGAATTTATTTTTACATCATTTCTGTGAAACTAATTTCACCCATCATTTAGTTGGGGGAGAGAGAGAGAGAGAGAGAGGGCGAGAGAGAGAGAGAGAGAGAGAGAGAGAGAGAAGTGGGGAGAGAGAGAGATTATTTTTAAATAAATTTGAATATATTTTAAAACAAAATGTCAAATACTTACATTAGTTTTCTCCGATTGGTTTTACGCTTGTTTTCAAGCCTTTTCCCGTCAGTAAATTAGTGGTCACAGTACACAAATCGATGTTAAACCAAATTGACTTTTCGCTTGAAAAACATAAAAGAGAGTCAATTGTGAGATATTTAATCTGTGGTCTATAGAGAAATTTAGACATAAATCTAGGTCAGACTGTATAACACACCTATTTTTACAGCTATTATATATTGTCGAATCACTGGCGAAAATAACATTTCATGTCACTCCTATTGACTAATCAGAACACTCCTCTAATTATTACGGTTTCGTTAAATCAAGCGATTGACTGAAATTAAAATAATTTAAGAAAATTTAGAAAAACATACTCAAAAACCAGTGAAAATGATCTGAAGTCACTTTTTAATGAAGGCGTCTCTTCGCTTTCAACTTGGACATCAATTGTTGACATAAAGTAGAACTTCAGTTGGAATTCATTATATTCATCCCGAATGGTATACCTTTCCCTTGCACTGACCGGAACACCGGTTCCTCTCAACTGATTTGGTTCAACACAACAGAAATGTCGGTCCCTTTTGACGAAAGGATCAAATGGTTTAAACTGAACGCAAATCAGAGCGGTTTCTATCGCGTCAATTATGAACCGGACGTCTGGAGAGCACTGACCGAAGTCCTCTTCGAACGGACATACAATCGGCACATACTGTCGCCGACCGATAGGGCGAACCTCATCGACGACGCCTTCGCTCTGATGAAGATCGGGTTACTGGACGTCAACTCTGCGATGGGTCTGACCCGTTACCTACGCAATGGGGAACGGGATTACGTCCCCTGGGAGTCAGCCCTCTATCACTTCGGCATTTTGGACACTCTTATGCTTCAGAACCCTTTGCTCCAGAAGTTTATCTGCGGACTCATTGAGCCATTGATCACAATCTGGGGCTGGAAGGACCAGCCCTCCGACCCGATGCTGGTCCGCAAACTCCGGGCTCTTCTGCTGAGAGGCGCCGTCTCTTATGGGGACAAACAGTCGATAGAAATGGCGAACCGATTCTTCCAGTCCTGGATGGTTAACAACACCAAAATCGCGGCCAACCTTCGGGAAGTGGTCTACACCACTGGCATCCAATATGGCGGACAAAAGGAGTGGACATACGTCTGGAATAAGTACCTGAACTCATCGATTCCCTCTGAGAAGCGGCTCCTGTTGGGAGCGTTGGGCTGTACCCGAAATGCGTGGCTTTTGTCACAGTATTTGAACAGCTCTTTAGACAAGAACCGAATCAAGACTCAGGACACGGTCCACGTGATCACAATTGTGGCGCATAACCCGATCGGACGGGATATGGTCTGGCGGTTCGTCAGAGAGAACTGGAGCCGAATAATCAAACTGTTCGGTGAGGGCTCCTTCTCTTTGGAGTCGATTATCACCGAAACTGTTTGGCATTTCACGAGTCGTCACGAACTCAAAGAAGTGGACGACTTTTTCCGGGGAGTGTCCGTCGGCTCCGGGGGTCAGTCCGTCGAACAGAGTCTGGAAAAGATCAGAGCAAACATCTATTGGAAGGAAAAGATCGAGAAGTCTGTGATTCAATGGTTGGAAAGACATAACACAGAATGAGTTTCAGGTCTGGCCCTCCATTTGATGGCTGACCAGTCGTACGGCGCGTCACATATTCATCGAAATCGATGCCAAAAATGATTCTTCACTTCATTCTGACCATTGGTTTAACTGTTTTACTACTTTTTTGTATTCAATACTCATATTTACTTTGCTCTCAATCTCAGCGGTGTTTCCATTCTGTGCCGAATCAGCACAAGTGGTGTTGTCTTCTCTCAAATAGCAGCTTAAAAACAAAGTTTAAATTACCATGATACTCATGATATTTGAAATTCTTGATATGGCCACAGATATTACAATAAAAGGGGATAACCTCTGAATTAATGGGTATTCCGGTCGGGAATTGTCGGACAGTTTCGGGTAATTAAAAGTTATATTTTGTTTCGTTTCTATTGAAGTCATTTGAGTTTTGGTTTAATTATATTTAATTGAATTTAATTAAAGTATTATATTATTGTTGTTATACTTATATAAAACACAAATTTTTATTCCAAGAGTCTATTGAAGACTTGGTTTTTGATTTTGATATAGTTTTTGAAAACATTTTTAACTTTTTGTTTGTTTTTTTCACACATTTTATCGAAGAAAAGGTATTGAACTCTAAATTAACACAATTTTTATGTCATTTGAATAGAGTTTTGGTCACTAATTGACTATTAATTGACTATTAATTGAGTCTTAGTTTAAGTAATACTCGAATAGTATTCGTAACGAATCAACGAAATGAAAAACTTTTAACTCTAGTCGTTATCGGAAACACTTTTGCCGTCAAATCAACGAAATTCTGGAAAAGTTTTGATTGATTTTTGAGATTTTATTCAAATTATTGTTAATATAGTTATCGACAGAAATCACTTGAAATGTATTTAATTATAATTATAATTATTATTAATTGTATTGATTTGTGAATAAATTTTCTTTAAATTCAATCAAAGAATAGCTTTTAAAAAGTTATAAAATTTCTGTTGAGTCGAAAATATGGCACAAAAATACATCTTTTGCTAAAATATTAGCGCCGTATCTGACTTTTGCCTGGAGTTGTTTTTCTAGACTAGATAGTACCGGTTACCTAGATCTGAAAATAGACCTAATGTTGAATGCTATGAATCAGCCGTAAAAACGCGAGTTTAGACGCAGCGCTGGGGCTTAGATCAAGAAAAAAATGAGACTACTGTTCGACAAATTAAACCGAGGTCATCTTGGCCGTGAGAATAAATTTGTTTAATCTTCTTCCTACCATCAAGATGATTGTGTCTAGGTTGTTAATAAATAGAAGCATGAAGTGCATCCATTCTTTGATTGATGGGGACCGATAACTGTTCTTGAACAAAATGTGTTTTATTATGCAAGAGCATAGAGAATGCGATGTTTAAACTACTTCCTAGCATCCAGGTGATTTTGTCAAGGTTGTTATCAAAAAGAAGAATAAATTGCAAGCATTTCTCGATGGATAGAGAGCAGTAACTGATCTTGAACAGAAAGTGTTGTCAAAGAGCGGAGAATGCGATGTTTAAACTTCTTCCTAGCATCCAGGTGATTTTGTCAAGGTTGTTATCAAAAAGAAGAATAAATTGCAAGCATTTCTCGATGGATAG